>RJWM01009869.1:0-65968 GCA_004363535.1 Dasyprocta punctata | reverse complement strand
CTCTTCCCTCTCTTTCTCCTTCTTCTTCCTCAGAAAATTGAAAGAAGTCCAGCAGGCACACTTGGCCCCAAAAACCACTCTGCCTCTGCCTGACAGGCCTCAGGAGAGAGGAGCTGGCAGGGGGCTCGTGGACCGTGCACTCCGGGTTGGCTTCACAGTGCCCAGCGAACTGTCAGCCACGGTGCCCTGGAAGGGGCGGTGGCCGGAAGCCTGGCCTGGGCTGGTCCGAGGGTTTCCTCTCACTCGGCGGCGATCTTAAGGTTAGGAGGGGACAGCATGGCCACTCACTCTCCACTCTCGGTGCCTCCTGCTGAGCAGAGATGAAGTGCTCCTGCCTGACTCCTTCAAGTGTCCACGGTGAGGGAGCCCCTGCCCCCCGATGCTCAGCCAGGAGCCCGGGGACTTCAGGCCAGGCTCCTGTGTCTCTCCCTGCCGGCCACCCTCTGTCCACCTCCCCTTCGTCCTCTGTCCCCTGACTGGCAGGACGAGGCAGTTCTGCTGTCCCCCTTCCAAAGCAGCCGCGAAGCTCCGTCCCGTCCTGCTGATCCCCGCGTTTGCAGGGAGCTTTGAGCCTGTCTGGAAATTTCACCTCCGAAGTCCACACCTTCGTTCAAAACTCCGGGACAGGGGGGGACTCCAGCCCTCAGAGCCCATCTGAGGCGAAAGGCTCCTGTGGGAACCGTCTGGAGGAGGTGACGGGGAAACTGTCAGCCTTGTTACCGCGCGTGGCCTGAAACCCACGTCTCCTTCCTAGGGGTGACCGTTGGAGCCGGCTCACTCTGCAGAGCTCCCCACGCCGAGGGTCACCAGGCATCCGCCTCTGACCACCCCAGTGCGGCCAGCCCCAAGGGGCTGCACCCTCGGGGTCAGCCAAAAACCCCCTGCCATTTAGGCGACCTGTACAGAGGTTGCAACAGAGCTATGACTCCTTTTAAAAATTACTTTACGAAAGGAAAGTAGTTTGGTTTTTTTTCCTTAAAAACATCCTATGGGCAGAAAGCAGATGGGTGGCTGCCATTTGGTGGAAAGCTCTGAGAACTCCTGCCTTTGGGCTCTGCTCTCTTAAATCTGTAGGTTTTTCTGTTCATCTTCACAACTTTGATTAAAACAATACCAGTCTTCCATCTCCTCCGAAGCATCTGTTTATTTTCTCTTCTTAGACTTTCAAGAAGCTTAACGCAGAATGTGTGTGTGTGTGCGTGTGTGTGTGCGTGCATGTGCACAAGCAGAGCAGAAGGGGAGTGACGTCTGGAATCATTACGTGAGCCTGATTCTTCCACACACATTTCAGCAAGAAACCCATCTTCCTGTCCTGGCCAGGAGTCCGCGTGTCCCTGGTGAACCACCCGGAAAGATGCCGGGACCGCGAACGCGGGGAGCAGGGCTCAGCAGCGGGGAGCCCTGAGGCCCGGGCAGTGAGCACAGCTCCCCGTGTGCTGCGTCCAGGCCGCCTCCCCCGGGTTGCCCCCACACTGCCTGCGCCCGTCCACCTTGCTGGCCACCTCCTTCCCCCCTCCCCACTGGAGTGAGACCCATCCCCAGTGCTCCGTCGGCAGCTGGTGTTTTAATTTAAATATTCTAACCATTTCTTTCTCTCCCTGGTTCATTTATATACAACCTTGATGCAGTTAACTTTATAATTTTGTCCTTAAGGAGCAGACTGTTCACCAGGACTGTACCCAGCCCTCCAAGGGGGCGCCTGCCTGCCTCGGCGCCTGGCCTCAGCCCTCAGGGGCGCCTGCCACCTGCCCCTGCTGCCTGCCCTGTCCTACTCTTAGGAGTGAGCCGCTCTTACTAGCTAGGGATTCTTCATTTACATCTTCCCTGGCCAAATAAATGACTGGTGTGTTTTTTCTCTCCTGAATGATACGAATAGTGGTATACGAAGAACTTGGTATAAAGATTAACATATATATATGATCCCTGAACACAAAAATATATACCAAAAAAAAAAAGGGGAACACAAACAGGGGAAGACAATTTACATAGGCACCCTGACGGAGCTGAGCCACACACTGATCCTGACAATATGTATAAATGAATTTCACTCATCTATAGAAAGGAAGAGATTTTAAACTTGGTTGACAGAGCAACAGCCAGCACAATGCGTGTAACAGACATGTCTATAACAATTCAGGAAAAGTAAAAGTACGGAAAAATTAGACCAGCCCAAGGCAGCTAGAAAATGCAAGCAGCAACCCTGATCTCTGATAAGCTGGAATTTAGACAAAACACAAAAGGGCAAAGTAGCATGCTTTATTGAAGTTCACAATTTGTGATGAAAATATATACCCCAAACATGAGATGAAAAAAGAGAAATACAGAAATACACTATGAGAGAGTCTAATATACCTCTTCAGTATAAGATAGACCAAGTAGAAAAAATAATGCAAATATAGATACTCTACGCAACATAACCAATAAAGCCAATTTTACATCAATGTAAAACTCTGAATTCCTGTATTATAGGATACACATTCTTTTCAAGTGCATAGAAAATGCTACAAAGAAAAACCTCAGAATATCCCAAAGAATGCAAAAATACAAAATACATTCTTTGACTATAGTCAGTAAAACTAGAAGTCAATAATAAAATCTGAAAATAAGAGGGCTTGCTACTAATCTTAGATAAAATGAAAAACACAGACCAATATTGTGAATTTTCTTGAGAATAACAGTAATGAAGATGTGAATAATCTGAATCTATTATACACAGCTAAACCAGTTATCCAAGCTTCATATATGAATGTGTGTGTGTGTGTGTGTGTGTGTGTGTGTGTGTGTGTGTAGTCATCCCTTAACATCCAGGGATTGCTTTCAGGACTTCCTGTGGTTACCAAACATCTGAGGTTGCTCAAGCCTCTGATTTAAGTAGCGTAGTGTTTACATGTAACCTGCAGACTTCTTCCTGTGCACGTTTCATCATCTCTAGATTACTTATAATGCCAGATACAATGCAAATGCTGTCTTGTTTGGGCAGTGATTACAAAGAAAAAAGTCGGTACATATTCAGCACAGATATAATTTTTTCAAATATTTTCAATCCACAATGGTTGAACCCCCCAAATGCAAAATACAAAATACTGAGGGTCATCTCTGTGTGTGTGTGTGCATGCACACACGTGTGTGTATAAATTTTAACAATTATATGAAGTCAATGCCCAACTCAAACATTTCTTTTAAAAAAAGCCTACACAAACCAAACAAAAAAATCAGAAGGAAGAAATTTATGATGATAAAACCCAAAATTAATGAATGAGCTAAGGGGACAAAACAGTTGGGTAACTGAATAAATATAAAAGGTAATTCCTTTAAAAAGCCAGTAAAATAGACAACTCCATCACTATTCTAATTGAAAAACAAATGAGCAGCAAAGCACACATTGTATTGCCATGCAAAAATACTTGAAAATCTAGGTGAGATATATAATTTTCTGGAAGAGTACAATATACCAAAATTGACTCCATAAAGCTAGAAAGTCTGATCAAGTGAATTATCATAGGAAAAAAAATAGTAGTCATAATGTATTCATTTCAAAACCCACCAGGCCCAGACAGTTTTACAGGCAAATTCTATCTAAACTTTAAAGCCCAGAAAGTCTCACTGCTTCATAAATTATTCCTAACTCCCAAAAGGAAGAAAAATCCAAAGTCTTTCCAGTAAGCAAATATAATATTAATTTCTAAACCTAATAAAAATGACACCAAAGCAAAGAGCAAACTATAGACTTGTTTTATTTTTGAATATCAATATAAATATTCTATATATAATCATAATGAATAGAAATCCAAGAGCACTCCATTTAAGTAAAATCTGAATTTTTCCTGAATTTAAATTGGGAGTAGCAGGATGAGTTTATGATGTGTTTTATCTTAAAATAGGAAAATAAAAAAATTACTATCTCTGCACACCCCAAATCCCTACCCACCAAAGGACACTCAGTATCTCCAAGGACTCTCTGATCTCTAGGTGCCGTTTCCCTCTAAAAGGACCAAGAGTCGGCTGGAGAGAGGTCTGCAGGGCAGAACATTTGTAGGTGAGTTGGGACAACTTGTGAGGTCCAGAGGCAGGGACACCATCAGGGTCCACTGGGAAGGGTCAAAAGGACCCAGAAGAGGATCCCCGACCCACAGGTGAGATCACCTGAACAACCACAACAGGATGGATGCAATGTATTAGAATCCACTATACTTTCACATCTATGTACTTGCAATAAATGTTTAAGGCTCATTGGCAAGCTTTGGAGAATACTAGTTAATTAGCACATTATTTTGCAAAAAATCAAGTACCTGCCCACTTTTCCCATGCAAACACTTCATGACAGTAGCTGAGAGGAAGCTCTTCTTGATGGGTGTCTTTCAAGTAGCTCAGTGCAGGGTCAGTGGAGGGAGTGAGAACATCCTGTGGCCCCTCACGGAACCATGGGTCTAGCAGTGGTCGCTGGTACCTGCAGGCACCACAGAGAGACAGCCAGAGGGTGGACGCCCGTGAGGGGAGCCCACACACCCATCTCTCAAAGGGCTCTGGGCGAAAGATCCACCCTGAAACCCAACTGTTGGTCTATATCTGCCCACAGTTTGGTTACTGGTCATTGGCCAGGCTGGCAGGACAATCACTTTTTTTTTTTTTTTTTGGTCGCTCTTTACTTTCTGATCCACAGAGACTTGGGAGCACTGTTGGACCCTGAGTGTGGGTCCTGGTGCAGCCACAGCTGGGAGAAGTAATAAGGCGCACAGCTGCATTCGAGGTGCCGATTTCCCATGGGCCAGGTGTTCCCCATAAGCATTTTACAGATGAAGGAAGTTACTTCCTCAAGGTCTACAGGTACTTAACAGAAAACCCGCAGTCTAAATCCAGACTTGTTTTTAATTCAAGCAGTAGAATCTGTCCTTCCACCCCAAATTTCCTCAATAACAAGTTAGGATGCTTCAGCTCACCAAAGATGCAATCAATCATCTCAAGTTCTTTGCTTTTTGTAATGAGAATTATCATGGAATCAGAAAGAAATTGCACCCGTAGTTTTTTGTGAATGTGGCATTTTATTTATAGATCTTTAAGTGTCATTTCTCTGAAGGATAAGTCATGTTTGCCTTGCAAATCCTAGCTTTGTAGGGAAAACAAACAAAACAAAACCATTGAAACATGTGTTGCCCCAAAAACAAAGAACAATCCTCGCTGTTATGGTCATGGAAAGTCTGAATGTCTCTACCAATGCATAATTCAGACACATCTGAAGGCATTTGGGGTAGAAGCTTCCCCTGCAGTTGTCTCCTTCTGGTTGATACCTTCAGCATGTCTGCATGTCTGATTTTTAGCAACTGGCTCTCTGAGTTATGCAGGAATCAAAAGAGGAGGATTTGAGGTGAATTCATCAATTTTCTGAGATATTCCACGTGTCCTTGTGTGCCGAGACTTTGCTTCAGTGGTCCACGTGCTGAGAAAACCGTTTCCTTTCATGCTTGGTGTGTAGCATGACGTGGCCCGCCGGGGTCGGGGGGATCTGAGAGCAGCCCTGCTTTCCTTCCTGGCTCTCCAGGAAGATCCACCCCACTCCAGGACCACGCACCAGGGTGGATGTGCTCACAACTGAGACCAGCGAGAAGCTAAAAGCAGCCCGGTCCTCGCTGGGGAGGCCCATGGGCTCAAGAGATGATGAGCTCTCTTCTTCCGCATCCTGAGAATAGTGACCCACAGCTGACCACGAGTGGATAGAACTGGCCTCGACTTTAACACACCAGAAATCACAATGACAGCGGAGACGCGGGCAATGGGTTGAAAGAATTTTCTGGAAAAGTGGAGTCACACAGTAAACTCTTTGACTTTCTTATTTTAAATATCTTAGTCTGTTTATCTCCCTAATTTAGAAAGGAAAGATCACTGAAACTTTCACGTGTGTCTTGAGTGAGGAAAAGAAACATTCCCGCAGCACCGGACTGGACCGTGGCCACACAAACGGCGGGCGGGGCCCCAGCGGTATCAGTTTCCTTTCTCTTAAATGAGCCCAAGGCAAATTTAGTTCTTTATCCTTCTTTCTCTAAAAAGTACAATATACTGCATTTTCTTTTTTCATTTTATCAAGGGCTTTCAAAGTCTGTGTTTGAGTCGTTTCAAGACCTCTCATCCGTAAACTGAATTCTCCAAGCTGGCGAAGGTGACTCTTTCCACAGATTTTCAAGGTGGAGACAGAGAAATTCCACAAACACTGGAGACATTGAGCGTTCAGGGCCTGGGCTGTGTGTCAGGGCCAAGTGTTCCAAAGAGGAAAGACACTGTTTTTATTCTCGATAACATCTCGCAGCGGCACGGATCTCCTCAGACTAACAGAAAACCCCGGGTTTACCTTTGAGTAGCATCAAGGCTTCACAGGGGCAGAAGCTACCTGGTCCCACGCCGCTCTGAACCTCCCGATGCACTCAGAGCTTTGATGAAAGCGAGCGGGCCCTGTCCTGGGGCGGGGGACCCCAAATGCTACTGTTCTGCCCGGCTCCCAGATCTCCTCTTGCTCTGTCTCTCTGGGCCTCCCCCCGTCACCTGCAGAGTGCGTGGGTCTTGGCACAGCTGTGCCCGGGAACCAGCAGACCAGGTGTCTCCAGGTCACCGTGGGGTGGCAGTGTGGGTGACGAGGGCGCTGGACGGTTGGGCCCTGTGTAGCCATAACACGTGCGGGACTCCGCACGTTCACCTGGACGCGCGATGGGTGTATGATCAGAACCATCAGCGAGTATGCCCCAGACACCTACCCTCGGCACCCAGGGCAGTCCTGGGACGCGGGCAGTGATGACAGCGTGCCTCGGTTTCTCCTCCTGGGTGGCCGGTTGGCCCCATTTTCCAGACACTCGCGCCTCTAGCCGAGGTGAAAGCCACTGGAGTGTGGTTGCTCCAGGCCCCTGCCAGGAGACACGAACCAGACAGGGCCGCCGCCCAGGTCCCACGGGCCCAGAGGGGCTAGGAGTGGCTTGGCGGATGTGACCCGCAGTGCCTGCAGCTCCCAAGCCACTCCAGGGGAAGAGCGCCCCCTCCGTGGTCCCAGGCACAGTGTGATGTCACCCCGCATCCCCACGGTTCCTCTCCCATGAGCAGACAACCCTCTGAAGGCGGGAGACTCTCGGAGGTGACCACTTTGGCTACAGAGCCAGCTGCAGATAATTTAGCCTGTCAATCAAGCTGGCCCGAGTGGAATCCAGCCCACTCACGGCCACTCGACGTGCATGGGGCAGGGCCCAGGCAGCACCCTCCGGACCTGCAGGCAGGGCGTGCGCGGCAGGTCACAGCCTGGCCACAGGGCAGCTGTGGGCGCCGCATCAGAATCTGTCTGGGACGCTTCCCCCTCAGAGCCCGGCCCAGCAGATGATACGCTGAAAGCCCCCCGAGGGGTTTTCTCCCTCTTTCTACGGATCGCCTTAGGCGAACTCGGAAGCCTGGCTGGAGACGAGTGGTCCTGGCCCCGTGGGCCTTGCTGCCCCTTGGCTCTGCCTTCACGCGGGGTCTTCAAGGCGTCAGGAGCCCACGGGCTGCCCTGCTACCTCTGAGCAGCGTGGGCCCCTCACAGCAAACCACGGACAGCCGGGGCCCTGCGTGGGGCGGCTTCCACACCCAGGACAAGCCTCATCTTCACCAGCTCCCGCGGCCCTGGCTCTCTGGGTCCTCGGGCTGGGCGTTCCCGTGGCTCCTGGGCCAGCTGTGGCTCTGTCCCCACAACCAGCAAGCCATCTCACCACATGCAGCTCCCTTTCCTGGGTTCGTCCCGCTACCTGCCGTGACAGCGCCTCACATGATGAGACCAGGGAGACACATCCCACCCAGTGCCACCTTCTGAGGGTCAACAGCCAGCTGCGGGTCACCCCGTCCCCAGGGGAGGGTCACACAGAGTCCTCAGGACCTCGGGGCACCAGGTGTGCCAGGGGCCGGGCCCCTCCGTGTAGGTCGCCGTGGCCTCACTGCTCATCGGAGTGGCCTCGTCCAGCGCATTGGGAGTAACAGACCTGTGACGGTGGGCAGATGGCACCAGAGTCCAGCCAGGGCTGGGCTCGGGACCCCTCGTCCTAGCGCCCCCTTGCTGAGAATCAGTGCTTCTGCTCCGTCCTGAGTGGCAGTTTTCCTCGGCCAGCAGAGACCAGCGGACCTTGTCCATCCTTTCAAATACCCGGCGACATCTTGACCTTGCCTGGCCGCAGCAAACCACTCGCTTCCAGGGCTGGAGCTCACTCTCCGAGGACGGTGCTCCCCCTCCGCCTTCAGCCACTCCTGAAAGGGTGAGAACCACCTGGGCCCCCAGGCCGAGGCCGGGAGCTCCTGGAGGAGAAGGTTTTCCAAGGGAGCAAGGGAAAGTGGGGCCATCTTAAAGGGCACGGCACTCTTCTTCCGCACCCCGAAGTAACTGAGGCATCCTCAGGGACGAGGGAGACTCGCTTGCACGCAGTGGGGCGGTCAGGCCCGGGCTGCGCTGCAGGGCTCAGATGTCTGTGCCGGGCTGGGCCAGTCATCCCTGCCATGGCCGTGACATCCACAGCACTCGCACCTGCAGGCCGGAAGCAACTGAGGTGCATCCCTCGGGGACCAGCGAGCAACGGCCCCTCGTGCGGAACGGCAGGGAAGGGTCCCGTGGAGGAGCGGGCCCAGCAGGCTCAGCCAGAGCGGTCTCCCGACTGAGCCGTCCACGCAGGCAGATGAGAAACAGAACCTCCTTCTGGACGGGGACCCGCATCTCTTTAGATTCCGAGCCCCATCGCCCAAATTAGGTGTTTCAATTAAAGTGAGTTCTGGCCATTCCGCTCGCACCCCCAAAGCAAGAACCTCATAAAGCCTCTGGCAACGCCCACCCCGTTCAGCTCTGAGTGCAGACTGCCTGGGGCTGACGTGTTTTCCAGATGAGCTGGCCGTGCCCACAGAGGACAGGCGCCGAGCCGGGCTCGGGGCTCAGCTGTCCAGTGCCCCATGCACCCAGGCCTCTGACGCACGAGGCCCCTCCGGTGTGACCGCGGGCAGCGTCTCTCCTGTGACTGGCCGGGGGGGGGGGGTGGGCGCACGACCCGGCTGCTGACCTCGGCGGCCATCCAGGACCTTCCGAGTGTGAAATTTCAATTTCTCCATCAGAGCTCTGCGTGTCAGTGCCCCCGCCCCCCGAAAGCTCCTCATGTGAGAGCGAGGTTGATGGGTTCCAGGTCAGAGCCGCAGCTGGGAAGCCGGGAGAAGAAAGAGGGATGATTTCCACCTGGCCCGCTCGGCGGCGGCGGCAAGCTGGGTTTAGGAAGCACCCCTCGCCCAGAGCCCCACTTCCACAGGGTCCCGTCCTGCCGCCCCGGGTGAGATGACAGCGAGGGACAGGTCAGGACGCAGGCCCAGGACAGCGAGGGCCTTGCCCGTCTGCAGAGGCAGCAGAGATAGCTTGGGGCAGTCAGCTGAGAGGACAGTCCCGCAGGATCTTTGATCCCGTCTCCAGACAGCCTGTTTCCCCTGCTTGCTTCCCGCCGTGCTGTCCCGGGACCAGATGGGGTGAGTCGATGCCAAAAGCCAGGTGCGTATCTGAACTCACTCTGCCCACACTCCACAGAATACCATGACTGCCCCCCTGCCCCCAGTGCAGCTGCCATGGCCCAGGAACAGGCCGTCCAGCGACAGGACCCACTCTGCAGGGGTGACCTCAGGCCACTTCCCCCCGTCCACATCGCCCGCCTTGAGAGTCCGTTCCTGGGGCGGAGGTCTGTCGCTCCCATCCAAAGGCCCCAGAAGGTGGAGTCTGAAGGCTCCCTGGGTTCGAGTGATCGGGGTCTCTCTGTGGTTGGAGAGGACTCGGGAGGGAGCATGGGACAGTCACATCCGTCTCTGCCAGCGCCGAGCCGAGTCCATCCACACACAGAGCCCGGGCGAGAGCTCCCTGCACCTGAGGCTTAGGTCATGACCATGCTGATGGAGCGAAGGGACCGGCCTGGAGGACCACAAGGACAATGAGCGGCCGGGACACGGTGGCAGCTGGTGGAGGAGTGCAGCGTCTAACACAGCGCTCCGACTTCCCCGGGGGGCAGACGGTGGAGGATGAAGAAATGAAGACAGGAGTTAGAAAATGAAACACAGGTCAGGCGGAGCCTCCTCTTCTGAGGGGAGAAGAAGCTGCCCAAGTCTGTGGCGCATTTATTTATACGCGGGCAGGTCGATGTCACGTGACTCCGCTCTGCCTATCAGCTTGCTCACGTGGCTCGCCTGGGGTGACCTCGTGTTCCCGGGGCTGGCCTCGCACATGCAGTCCGTCTCCAGCTTTAGCCGTCCCCACGGGAGGAGGAAGGGCAAAGCGCTCAGGCTCCTCCTAGGTGTGGCCTCATCACCTGAGAAGCAAAGGCCAGGCCGGTGAGGGGGTGAAGCCCCGGAGCCCCTCTGGCTGCAGTCCAACTTCCCAAGGCTGGTGTTGGGGACAGATCTGAAGGTGCCGGCTCCGGCACAGGTCCTGGTGGGCTCTCCGCCCTCCGCACTCCCCACAGAGCCTGGACCAGGACGGGTCCCTGTGTTTTAATCCACGTGGTCTGCTGCTAGCGGGAAGTGACATTCAATGCACACAGACTTGGGGACAGGAGGCTAGGGGTCAGGGGCCACAACAAGCAGGACCTGAGGGCACCAGAGGCTCTGGGCGTGGGGGAACCCAGGTTTTTAAAACCAAGAAAGACTCAGCTTTGCCAGTAACTAGAATGTAGATTGAGTGACAGCCCCGTAAGCCCAGCTGGCACTGAAGGACCTGCCTGGACACGACCCGGAAGGAGTCTTGGCTGGCCTGGACACGACCCGGAAGGAGTCTTGGCTGGCCAGAAGAGTGAGTCCCCAGCCGGCCTCCCAGGACAAGGGAGAAGCCAGAGAACCCCGGAACCCCAGCCTCCCTCTGGACAGGCAGAAAACGCTGAGCGTGTCAGAGACCACAGACAGTCCACTGTGGGTCACGAGCCTCTCACCATACCTCAGCCCATGCAGCGTGGCGGCTCTCGGGCCCAAGACCTACACACATGCACACGTGTAGGCACGCACGCACACACACACACATGCACACTCCACGCCATAGACCCCACACACACATGCATTGCACACGCCACCCGCGCCACGCACCTCGCACACCGCACGCCTACGTGCCCGTGCCCAAGAGGGCGGGAGCAGCTGGCAGCCTCAGCCCCATGCTCTCCACTGTGTGCAAGGCCTGGCTTCGGCCAAGCCCAGTCTGCAGGGCTCCTGTGGCCATGTGAACAGGAGAGCTCTGGTCCCTGCTGCCCGTCAACCGCGCACCTGGCCAGGGCACACATGTCGTCGCTGTCCCCGGAGCCTGGAGCAGCCAGAGTCGAGGCCCTGGCCCTCGGGGCTCCCCTCACCCTCAGCACCGCTGCACCTCTGTCCCCGGTCCCCCCAGGAGCTTGTCACGGCCACAGCCTGGCTGTTCCCTGGGCCTAGGCCCGCGCCCCACCACAGAAGAGGCAGATACAGGCTTGATTTGCTCACTGCATAGGGCGCAGAGCAGGGGACCCAACCCCTCCACGCTCCTGCCTCAGGCTCCAGGCACGAGTGTGAGGAAAGACGGAGCCCCAGATCAAAGCAGCACCTGAACGGCAGCTGCCCATCCTGTGGACGCTTCTGCACATGGCCACACTGGTATCGACAGACACCAGCTAAACGGTGACATGGACACGCTCGGCCCTGGGTGGGCCCTGGGTGGGCCCTGGGTGGGCCCTGGGTGGGCCTACACAACCAGGTGGCTCAGCCAGGCCTCAGCACAGCACCAGCAATGCCAGTGGGGCGGGCAGGCTCTGGGGCCAGTGGTGCACCTGCCTTCCTCCTCTCTTTCTTTCTTCATATTAGAGATTAAACCCAGCGCCAACTCATGAGCTACATCTCTAACCCTTTTTTATTTTGTCACTTAGTTGCACAGGCTGGGCTTGAACTTGAGATCCTCCTGCCTCAGCCTCCCAGAGTGCTGGGATTACAGGCATGCACCACCATACCTCACTTGTCACCCACCTCTCCAAGTAGCCAGCTTCTCACACCTGTCTCTCTGGGTGTTCAGTGTCCACTCCAGTTAAGTCGGAGTGCTGTCCCCAACTCCAAGAGCAGGCACTGACCCACGTAAGGCCACATAAACTTCCCCTCTGGCCCAGAGGTCCAGAGCAGCCAGTAGACTGTCAGGGGCAGGAATTGCGAAGCTGGGGAGGCCCCGCCCAGCAGAAGGCCTGGGACACTGAGGGCACTGACAGGATGCTGTCCTCAAGGGCCGGTGCAATCAGATGCCACAGTCAGGGCTTCCTGGACCATGGTCACTCTTCCCCGGAGACAACACATCATATTCTGTCCCCGCCGTAACCCTGCCAGGCTGGAATCACCACCACCCTGCAGGAACAGGGGCACAGAGGGGTCTCTCCCCTCCCCCAAGGTCCCTCCCTGGGAATCTCTGTTCTGACCCAGGTTAGAGCAGCTTAGGAGGTTGTGTCCTGACCCAGCTCTGTGTGCCGATAGCTCCCACGGTTCTCAACCCCCGTGCGAGGCCACAAGGGGGAAAACTGGGCTCTCCTCTGCACCCCAGCCACCCCCAGTCCTGTCGCACCTGCCGTGGCTGCACTGTGGCCTTCTCTGCAGGAAGGAGCTTCAGACCCCAGCGGGAAACCGAGACCCACTGACTCGGGGCTCCACTGCAAAGGAGGCTTAGTGTCCCCCAACCCGTCCCCCTGCTCCCCTCAGGCCTCTTCCCACTGTCGCTGCTATGATTGGGGTGGTGGCATCTGACAGATAACAGCGACCACGTTATCTTATCAGGCAACAGAGCAGTGTGCGTCCCTGTAAGACAGAAACTGTGGTTTTTTAATTTTTTAGTAAATACATAAGGAGCCTTTAAAAAGTCATGCATTGCTTAGAATAAAGTGTTGAACAAATTAAAAAATTATCAACTGTCAGGTAACGCCAGCCTGTCAGCTGACTGGCCCTAATACAGCCTCACAGGGAGAGAAGACTGGATTCCAAGGAAGAGAGGATCGTTAGGGCGCACAGGGGTGGACGATGGTCCCGCCCATTCTGACAGGGTTTCCCGACCTGCAGTCTCAGGAGGGGCAGTATGCACCGCAGCCCTCTGGGAGAGGGAGCCTGGCCCTGAGGAGTGTGAGAAGCAGTGTTTGAGCCAGCAGGGAGCTGCGTGCAAGATGTCTCAGAGCCTGGGTGACCTGGGAGCCCAGGACAGCTGCAGCAGGATCCTGCAGAGCAGCTCAGAGTGGTCGAGGTGGTGGCAGAAGCTGTCTGGCAACGAATCCCAGAAAACAGCTCCACAGACCAAATTCAGGAAATCCTACCTTATGCCAGTGCCAGTTCCAGAGAGGGTGAGAGAAAGTTCCAGAGCCCGCACGCCTGCTCTTCCCACATTTCCCAGGAGATGCTAAGATCTGGCCCAGAGCTGGGCCTCGGTGTCCCAGGGAAGAGCATCCCTGCCTCTCACTCCTCTGCAGCCAGCCGGGCTCTTCCGCCCCTGCTACAGCCACAGGACTCTGTGCTATGTCCACTGAGAGGCCGGTGGTTCCCAGCCCTCTCCTCGGGATCAGCCTGGGCAGGGGAGGCAAGCAGCCTTTCGTGAGCCTCCTGGGCTTCTCTTTTCCTCCTTGAGCCACAGGTGCCAGTGGCTTTTGCCACAAGCTCTCCAGTTCGCGTGTAAGAGACCACTGATGCACCACTTCCAAGGCCCGGCCTGCATCCACCCCCAGGGTCCCCAGGGGGCCGTGCACTCTGACAAACCAGGCTTTCCAGGAGTGTGGCTAAGGGACACAGGTCGGGGACTCTGCTCTCCCAATAAACCTTCACTTAAGGATGCAAAATTAAAGACCATCCTGCCACTCATTACCTGCATGGCTATTGAAAGCCAATTATGTACTCTGGATCCCAGAGTCAAATCCAAACTTTGATTCCTGCACCATCTTGCCACCATGGCATCCCAAGCTTTTACAGTGCTTGAGTTAAAATAAATGCGAACACCCAGGTACAACTGGATGCATCGCTCTCCTCAGCTCCCTTCAAACAGCCTTCCGCTCTCACAAGGCCCTCCGTCCCTCCTGAGCCGTTGCTGAGACACGGGTGCCACTGAACACGGAAGACCAGTGTCTTACTCCCCCTCACACAGCTCTCTGAGGAGGAGAATGCGGCCTCGGGACCGTTTCACCTGGATGCGAGGTGTCCCAGCCATTTGTCACACCAACTACAATCTGTGCTGTGGGGGGGACCCTGGGTGGAGTCATCACCGTGCCCAACCCATCATCCCAGGCACCGGGGACTCATGGACTGTGAAACTAGCAACGCTGACCTATGTACCATTCAGCTAGGGATTGTTGGGAAACTGGGGTTTTCAGACCCTTAAAACACTGCTCAGCTGAAACCGTCTGCAGTGAGCGTGTTAGACATAAGTCATGCATTTGACGTACATCTTTTTCCTAAGCACAAAGCAGACTCTGGCAGTATGGGGTATGCTGTGTCCCCCCAAGTCCTCATATAATTTTGATGGGGCTGAGTTATTGGTTTGTTGATTGACAATGTGAGCACTGTGCCCGCCCAGGAGTGGAGCTGAGATACAGTGTAAGGGAAGGCGGGTCTTCCTCTTGCACTTCCGCTTCCGTCTCCTTCTCTCTCACCAGCGCGGCTTGCAGCTTGCAGCCACCATGAACAGCAGGCCCGCCATGCCACGCTATCTTGGAGCCAACTAATGGACTGAAACTCCCGAGAAACTGTAAGAATAAACCTTTCCTTCCCTAACTTTGGGCGTCAGGTATTTTGTCTCGGCAACGAGCAAAAAGGTAACTAAGACACTGGCATACCGTGTGTCACTAGTCCTAGCAGACTTTGGCTTGAGCTGGTGGCTCTGAGCTGGGTCCAGCCCCCAGGGTCTGTGTCCAGGACACCCTCACCTGTGAAGCCCAAACACCAGCCACATCCACCCACTCTGCTGGTTACACTGAGTAACTGGGGCTTCAGAAGTTCCATCCAACGTCACGACTGGGGAATTGCCATTTCAGAGCTTCCTTATCACCCGTCACTCTGTCAGATTCTTGCGGGGCAGAGTCAGATGGTCCTTCCCCAGGGAACCAGAGTGCAGCTTCCAGAGCCAGAAGGATATCAGAGGTCCTGTCTCAGAAGAGTCCACAGCACAGCCAGGGTGACAGACAAACCAGTGGGAGACACATATCGCCCAGGGCCTCAAGGCCATTCCATTTCCGGGGTGGTGTCCAGGTCTTTGACCTCCAGCCTCACGTGTCATCTGCAGAGATCACAGGAGGATGGCCCTCAGTTCTTGTGGAATCAGATCACATAAGAGAGGATGACAAATGTCTTCTAGTGCTCGTGAGGACTCGGGCTTGTGGAGGTTGACAGTTCATGGAAAGTCACCTCCTGAGAAAATATTTTTCTAACCACCATCATGTACTTGTGGAAAAACTTGGCTCAATGATAAACAACAGAACAGAAACTCGGGGGCAAACCAGATTTCTCCGTTTTGCTTTTGCTATTTGTTTGCCTTCGCTGTACACAGATTTCCATTCTTGCCACCCTGCTCCTCCCAGGCTGAATTCTCCAAGCTGGAGATAACCATGGCTTCCCATGGGCACAGAGCAGAGGCAGGCGCTTTCTGTAAAGAGCCAGAGAGAAGACACTTAGACTTTGCTGTTCATGGGGTGAATCCCAGAGAGGTAGAACCACAGGATAAGAACTTGGGTCACACAACTATGGAGGCCAAGGAGTCTGGAATCCATCATCCTTGAGCTGGTGACCCAGGAGAGCCAGGATACAGCTGGGAATCCTGGGAGTCAGGACCAGCAGGACCGATTCTGGTCCCAGTCTGAAGTCCAGAGGGCAGGAAGTGCCAAGCGCAGGAGATCGCTGCTCAGGGAGACAGGCAGAGAACAAAGTCAGCCTTCACCGTTTTGTTCCACCGGATATGATGTGTTCTACCAGTGTGTTGAATGTTTAAAATCTTTTTAAAGTTGATGATAGTTGTATTGGATGATCCTGTGTCCCCACAAGGACTCATAATTTGGATGGGGCTGAGTCTGACATTCGTGATTGGTCTGTTGTGTAGCACTGGGATTGGTGATGTGACTGCTGCACCTGCCCAGGGGTGGAGCCAACATACAGTGTAAGGAAGGTACATCTTCCTTTTTCTCTCTGGTTTCCTCTCTCTCTCTTGCTGGGTTCATGCACCTTGCTGTTTGTGGCCACCATGAATGGTGGCCCCAACAGGCCATGCTGCGTTGGAGCCAACTAAGTATGGACTGAAACTCCCGAGAAACTGTAAGAAATAAACCTTTCCTTCCCTAATTTTGAGCATCAGGTATTCTGTCTCAGCAATGAGTGAAAAGTAACCAAGACAGAATTTGGTACTAGAGGAGTGGGGTTGTTGCTGTGACTAAACCTGACCATGTGGTTCAAGAGCCTTTGAGATTGGCTTGTGAAAAGAGTTTGGAAAGGTTCGGAGATGTCACCTGAAAGCGTGGCACTGGAAAAACTTAAGTTGTTTTGTATGGGAGATTCTGGTCAGAGCCCAGGAGACCAGAAGCCTGATAGAAAGCCTGCCAATAGAGACCAGGCTTGGGAGGTTTCTGTTGGGAAGAAGGACTGCACTGGTTGTTGGACTCCACATGATGTGTGTTACGGTTTGGCAGAAAGTTTGTGTGCATTCTGCCCATGCCCAGAGACTTTGTCTGAGACTGAGATTAAGGGCAAAGAATTGATTAGTCTTTAAAAAGAAATGACAAGGCAGTTGAATGTTGAAACAGTGGCCTGGCTACTGTTGGGGGCTCTTAGCCAGATTTATGTTAGGAATCAAGAAGAGCAAAGAGCCCAGCATGGTCATTTAAAACCTTGTGAGTTTGCTGGAAAGCTGTGGGCTATAAAGATAGAGCTGAGACCTTGATTGCTGAGAAGGAACAAAGGAATAAAAAAGATGACCTGGGGGCATCCTGGGAAGCAGTGGGCCTCACCCTGTGTAGCCTGAAGCCTTCAAAAGTGAAAGAGTTTGCTCAGAGGAAAAAGTCACAGAGTGCCATGTTCCAGAGTGGTGACAGAGGCCACAGGAGGTTTTGAAAGGCTGGTGGCCACACCAAGTTCCAGAATGGCGGTGGCATAGAGCAGCTGTTCCACACAATCAGGTTCAGAGAGCTCAGTGATCCAAGCAGTCCACCCCTACAGCCAAGAGAGGAAAACCTGGCTACTGCTCTAGCTGGCAGCAGACCTTGGCAGCATCCACATGGCACTGGTTTTAGGTGCAAGGAAAATGCACAGAAAAGGCTAAGGCAGCTTCCACCCCACCTGCAGAGGGCAGTGTGTGAAGATGTAAGGGTGAAGCCATGGAATATGGATCATCCAAGGAAAGCTTTGGAAGTTAAAACCCCTGGAAGTGCCACAGGGGTGGAATCACTCAAGCCTTTTGGAGCATGCAGCCAGATTGCTTCAGATGCTGAGCATAGAACTCCAGGACTTAATGTTTGCCCTGCTGGATTTTGGCCTTGCTTTGGTTTCAATGCTTTGTATTCCCCTATTTGTAACTTTTGGAATGGTAACATTTATCTTGTGCCTTTATATGTTGGAAGTGCTTAACTTGTTTTCATTTGTACAGGGGGTTACAGTTAAGAGTTGGCCATAGATCTCAGAGGAGATTTTGGACTTGGACTTTTCAACAGTGCTGAAACTGTTAGGACTTTGGCAACTCTTGGAGATGGACTAAATGTCTTTTGTAGTAAGGAGGTACATGAGTCCTTGTGGGTCCAGGGGTGGAATGTATTGGATGATCCTGTGTTCCCCAAGGACTCGTAATTTGAATGGGGCTGAGTCTGGCATTCGTGATTGGTTTGTTGTGTAGCACTTGGATTGGTGAAGTGAGTGCTGCACCCGCCCAGGGGCGGAGCTGACACACAGTGTAAGGGCGGTGCATCTTCCTCTTTCTCTCTGGCTTCCTCTCTCTCTCTTGCTGGGTTCACCTTGCTGTTTGGTGGCTGCCATGAATGGCTGCCCTGCCATGCCATGCTGCCTTGGAACCAACTAAGTATGGACTAAAACTCCCAAGAAACTGTAAGGAATAAACTTTTCCTTCCCTAATTTTGGGCATCAAGTATTCTGTCTCAGCAACGAGTGAAAAGTAACCAACACAATAGTAAAAGACACAGTGAGATTAATCCCACTCACTTCTATCACAGGTTCCATTGTTCTGGCCTCTTTCTGCAGCAACTCTGAAAGTGCATTTTTGTGAGTGTCTTCAGCTGTGCTGACACGGCTACCTCAATGTCCTGAATCAATTTAAAACAGACTTTTCATGGCCATTTTGACTTTAGGGAAGAGCCAGAAGTCACATTCTGCCAGGCCCATGGTCGAAGATACAGCATCACATTTTTAATTTGACAGAAATTGCCACAAATGTTTGTTGGGGGAGGGGGCACTTAAAAAATGCAGTGAATGTTTAAATTTGAAGAATTATGACATGGCCGGGGATATAGCTCAGTGGCACAAGTACCAACCTGGCAAGTGCAAGGTCCTGAGTTCGATTCCTGGTATAAAAAGTAAATTATGACACTCAGTTGCCATTAATCCCCCTTAAATACTCATCCTCACTTCCAATAGTTGTGGCATTGTTCTTGCAATGTGTCTTTTACTGTAGTAAGTTTTCATTCTAATTTAAACACTCAATATATTTTTCAATCACCCCTTGTGTTCAGGCTATCAACAGAATGGACAGCACCAGCCCATCATGGGGAGGGCTAGTTGCTACATCAGTCCAACGATTCAAGTGTCGGTGTCGTCCGGAGAAACCCGTCACGCACAATGGAAACGATGCTCACATGTGCTGAGGACACCAGGCGGCAGTCAAGGCGCCATAAAAATATCACACGTGGTTTGGGCTGCAACTGCCCATCCCCGCCCCTGGGGAGAAAGCAGGGACAGACCACACGAACTCACGCACGTGGCTCTGTGCCAGCAGCGCTCCACGTACAGGGACAGTACCGGCCAGAGTTAGCCTGCAGGCCGCCATCTGCCCCCGCAGTCTGCTGCCCGTACGCGGCCAGTGCGTCTCTACGGGGAGTCCAGTGAGTCACCGCGGCCGCCATGGATGCAGGTTAGAGCTCTGCAAGCATTGATTTTGCCGCCGTGTGGTCGTAGGAATCGGCATACATGAGAAGCAATCTCAGTGCTGTGAAGCTCGGTGGAGACACAAACACAGAGACCCCAGGACCTTTGACAGCAGCACATGGGAAGGGCCAAGCTGCCTGCACAGCAGGTCTGCGAAGGGAAGCAGCACTGGCTACAGCGATAACAATAACCTTCAGGTACCGGGATTCTTTTTTCTCTTACTACCGCTTTGTGAAAGAATCTGAAGCACCTGTGTTCCACACCCAGAATATTTCCAGGGGTCCCTGGAAAGCTCTGCCTCTGGATCCGACAGTGTGAGGTTTATGCTCATAGGAAACCACAACTCAACACCCTGCATCTGGTGCGAGCGGCACGCCTGCAAAGACCTCATCACAGGTTTTGGGGAGCGGTGCTCCCGGCAGTGTTCCTTGCCAGGCAGGCACTTGTGCCCCTGAGCTACACCCATGGCCTGGCTGCTCCTCATGGACCTGCTGGAGTCGGGCAGGGTTTGTCCCGGCATCCCCAGGGAAGCTCCCAAGAACGGAAAACCTAATGTGTGAAAACACAAGGACAAAGGGGGAGATGCAGCCCTGCCCTGGGGCTGTGCGACGTAGGAGGAGGCCGGGTCACCCGCCCGTCCCCTGCACCCCCACTTCCTCCCCTGCAGACGACGAGAACCGTCACCCCGCCCGAGCCCAGGGCTCAGCGCCCTCCATCAGCTCTGGAACACACAGACCAGGAGGACAGGAAACTCACACCAAGCAGCACTTTACAGAGCCCAAAACTAAACAGGGAAGTTCACAGAGACACGGAATCCCTGGAACCACCATGACCAACAGGAGATAGGAGGCCCAAGCTGCCACTCACCGGAGTGACCAGGTCAGGCCAGCGCTGGCAGCTGCACTCCTTTTGCTCCTCCCTCCAACCTAGGACCGAACATCAAGCCCAGCTGCCCCAGGTTCACAGCTTCCGTGCGTCCTGCATCTGTGCGTGAACCAGCGGCACAGCCCTCGCTATCCGCTGTGAGCCTTGGAGCTCCCTGCAGCCCCAAAACACCAGCCTGAGCCCTCCTGCTCCTGTCCAGCCACCTCAGGGAAGCAGGGCCCCTTGCACAGCTGGGTGTGGCCTGTGTCCCTCACCAACATGCACACGCACAGCACAGGTTTAACCCACCTCACCCAAAGCTAAAAGTTCAGTGGGTTTACACTGCAGGTTTTAGATCCCTTACAAGGCCCATCCACAGCCAATGGCCATTGCTAGCCCTGGACTGAACAAGACGGCCTGATAACTGGACCCCTGAGGCCCAGCAGCCCTTTCCCTGGCCCTCAGTCCTCTTTCTATGTGTAGCCATGAGACAGGCATTTGATGATACTTTCTGAACACCTGCAAGTTCAATAGGGAAGCCAGACACCAACTCACCAAGCTTACAAATGGGAACCCTCAGCCTGTCATGGTCAAGGGGGGTCATGGCATGGTCAGGGAATGGACAGCCCTGTGACCCCCTGCAGGGCTTCCTAAGACAGCAAGTGCTTGAGCTAAAGGGAGACTGACCCGTGGCCACCAGGAGGGGAGTGAGCAGGAGGCATGGAAAGCATTCCCACAGCGGGCTGCAGCAGGGCTGTCAGGGGAGAGAAGGTCCTGGGGGGAGTGTGGAAGATGGAACTGTGATGCCATCAGAAAGAGTGCACTGAGCCCGAAGCCTTTATCACAGAGGCTGGTTGTCACAGGACAATAACATGGTCGATGTGTGTAAACCCAACAACACTGGCTTTGCAATATGAAATGGGGTCAGATCAATCCACAGTCATTTGGGGAGTGTTTCAGTTAGTTTTCTTTCATTGCTGAGACAAAATACCCAACATTCAAAGTGAAGGAAGGAAAGGTTTATTTAGCTTACAGTTTGTGGAGGTTTCAGTCCATGCTCAGCTGGTTCCAAGGCAGGGTAGCGTGGCTAAGGGGAAGCCATTCTTGCCAGATGCAGCAGATTCCAAAAGGGCAAAGAGGGGATAAACACACCTCCTTCCCTCCCTTATATTGTACGCTTGCTCCCCAGACCTGGGTGGATGTAGCACTCACACCGCCAATCCCAGAGCTAGACAATGAACCAATCACAAGTGCTAGATCCAGCCACCTCCATGAATGCATGAGGCTTTGGGGGGACTTCCAGACACAAACCATAATGGGGAGTAATGCAACAATCTCAACAGCACAAACAACAGAAAATTTTAAGAAAAGTCTTGGTGAACACATAGACCAGAACATATTAACAAGCTCAATTTAATAGTCATATATAGACACCTCTCCTTTCACAACTAAGTTCTGTTCCCGTGACTAGGCTATTGAAAGAACTGGTCACTAAATGAGGAATTGTGTGCAGTATGTACATTACAATATTCAGAACAAAGAATGGGCAAAGGAAACTCCAACTTGCTGACTTTGCTTTATTTGCCCAACTCTTACATGCAGCTCTACAATGTACAACAGAACATAAAACTACAATTCAGTACTATACAGTACAATCAGCAAAAATTGCAGTTCTGCACAAACAAGGGGTACTGGACCCAAAAAATGAGCTATAAGTCCAAGCAGTGGGTCCAAACAGTGGTTAAACAGGCAGATTGTTAAACAAGGAATCTCTGTATAGAAGTTAGCCTGCAGCAATTAAAAAATGCATATTCTAAAGCAAGTGTGCTTTGAATTTTCTCCCTCCCCCCCAAAAAACACTTCTAGGTCCTCTTCCACCTGTACCAGCGGTGGCGAAGCTTTGAGAGCTTTCAGTGATAACAGATGGCCCACCGCGGCACTTGCGTCACAGGTTTGCCACCACTGCCCTGTATGTTAATCAAATACACTTAAAATTCTTAGAAAAAGCCAGACATCAAGGAAACCTAAGAGTAATTTTAAAAGTCTGTGAACCACTCTCTGGAAGGAGTCTCAGGCTACAATGCAGGTTCAACCATTTCAAGGAATATGATCGTGCAGCCACGTTACTGACACGTAATGAAATTGAGTGGGATACAAGCAGGTTCATTAAGGCCCATGCATTAAGGAAAAAACCCCTCAAAACACTCAGGTCAAAGCATAAATCCTACTGGGAACAGAAATACTTACAACTAAATAACAATAAAAATACCATTAGCTGCAGCACAGCTAAAGTGGTTCTCTGGAAATTTATAGAAATGACAGATTGAGAATTAATGAGCAAAGTATCAAATTTGAGTTAGATCTTTTTAAAACTAGAATCAATTCAAAGGAGGCAAAGAAAAAGATCACATTACAAAAATATAGAGACAATAAACATACACTAGAAAGGACAAATGATAGTTATAAAATGTACATAAATGTCTTGCTAGATGAGAGAAAGAGAAAACAAAATTAATGATAGGCATTTAAAAAGGAGCATTATAATGGATAGGGCTGTGATTAAATACAACAGTTATAACTATGAGCAATTTCTTTCTTTTTTATTTTAAAAAACAAAAAAAGAAAAATGATACAGAATTTCAAAACAAAATAATAGGAAATTAACACATTAATACATTGCATATTGGGTTTTTTTGTTTTTTTATTTTTGGGGGTTTTTTTGTTTTGTTTTATTTCATTTTGTTTTGTTTTGTTTTGGTACTGGGGATCAAACTCACGACCTTGTGCTTACCAGGCAAGCACTTGAGCTGCTGAGCTAAATCCCTGGCCCATATGCTGCATATTATTATCTTCAAAGTACTTGTTCCAATTATAAGACTTAGGCATGAAAAAAATGATTCCACAATCAAACAATGAAAAGACAATCTGTTCCTTTTGATGAACTAACAGAGATTAGTATAGTTATCTATCTTGCATATATATACATACACACATGCATATATACATATCATATTTTCCCTTCTTTCATTTCTTCTTTCCCCATCCCAGTCATTCTTTTCTTTTGAGCACTTTCTCTCCCTTTCATTTTTGCAATATCTACTGTACATTTTGGATCTTATTTACTCTTTCAATTTTTTTTTAACACTAGGGAGACAATACAATATTTACACATGCAAGTCTGATTTATTTCACTAATGAGTATGGTCTCAAATTGCATCCATTTTCCTATAAAAGCCTCATGTTTATCTTGCTTTATAGCTGAGTAATACTCCATTGTATAAAAATACCACATCTTTTTTATCCATTCTGCAGTTGATGGGCATTCGGGATGTTTTCAAGATCTAGCTATTACAAATTGTGCTGCTATAAATATGGGTGCACTTACATCACCGTGGCGTGATGTTTTCAATTCTTCGGGAAAGACACTCAGAAGGGGAATAGCTAGAATGAATGGGACCTCTGATCCTAGTTTTTTGAGGAATCTCCACACTGATTTCCACAGTGGTTGCACCAGTCTACACTCCCCCAAACAGTGGAGAAGAGTTCCTTTTTCACAACATCCCTGCCAGCATTTGTTATTGGTTGATTTTGTGATGACAGCCATTCTTTCTGGGGTGAGATGGAATCATGGTGTTTTTTTTAATTTGCATTTCTCAAATGAACTACGAGTAATTTCTCTAAGTAATTTCAGTTATAAAATATTTACTATCCTCTGAAAATAACACATTTTCCTATCAGTGAATTTCATCCGATTTATTTTAAAAGACCACTACAATTTGATACTAAAATTCAAATAAGGGCAATAAAAGAAACTAAAATTAAGTCTACAAAATACCAGGAAGCCAAAGGTAACAGTACCTCACAACTCAGTGTGCCTGAAATAAATAATACACTAGTGGAGCTGGATTTTATTATTTAACTCAAAATGTGTTTTAGGGAGAATTTTGCATTGTTTGTATTTCTTACTGTGATCAAATTAATGGAAAACTTTTTATACTCATGAACGATATCTTTTTGTTTTCTAGTTTTTTCCATTTTCTGGTCATATTGGTTAGAAATTCTTGTATTATTTTCCTATCTACAGTTATTTGGAAGAAGATCTGTCCTATTTTAAAATCTATCAGGGCTACCTTCACATTTAGCAAGTATCTATTTAAACATTTAGTTCTTCACAAAAATCAAGAAAAAAACAGCTCAGCCTTGGAGAGAGCAAGATGGCGGAGACTGGAGCCTTCCCGGTCCCTCCGCCCCGGCCTGAGCGCCTGGCGCCCTCTGTACCGTGTTCACCCCAGCCCAGTCCCCCGCAGCCCCTTTCCTGCTGAGGACCCCAGCTGGGGCCTGCACACCAGCGCGTGACCGGAGGCTGGGGGGCCCGGGTCGTGTCGGGCCGGGACCCCCCGGCCTCCTCCCGTTACTGGCGCGGGGTTGGAGAACCCGCCGCAGGCTCGGCGTTCGCGTCCCGCTTGCCTGGCCTGGGCCCTCGCTGTCACTCGCTGCTCTGTGCAGGGTCCAAGGCGCGGGCCGGGAGGGCCCCCCGGAGCAGGCCGAGCGCCCCCGGGCCCCGGACCGAGAGCCCCGAGCCCCGAAGGAGAGGCGGGCGGCGCAGGTCAGGCCCCCATGCTTCTCAGTGCCTCTGGGCCCATCCGTGGACTGCAGTTCCGAGAGGAAGCCGGGCGGGTGCGAGAAGGGGTCTCCCCGTCCTCCCGGCTGGAGCTGTGACTAAAGCCCCCCACCCCGGGACCGCGCAGTGCCGAGTCCCGCGCCCAGCTCGGAGCCGTGGCAGGAACACCAGTGGAAGACAGCTGAGACTGAGCACGCGGGGCCCCTCTGGAAACCCCTGTCCCACAGCAGACCAGGAGCAAGAGATGAGCGCAAAGGAACAGCAACACAGGAGGCAGAATAGTATGCTGCCTTCAAAATTATGCACTAAAAGAAGATGTAATGAGACAAAATGTAACTGTCCACTGGGAGTATTCCTCACGGGGAATTAATTCAGGGTTCACCTAAGAGTCAAAGAATGGAGTCTCTATGTGTTCAGTGCATGAAAAATAACACATAAGTGTGTTATAGTGAAATTTCACCCTGCACATAAAATCATGCATAGACTCGAAAACCTCCCAAGAGAGCAGGAAGCTAACAGGTTTGTGGGATTGAGGGTAAATTATATTTCCTCCTTTATGCTTAATCATATTTTCGGATTTGTACAAGAAACATGTATTATTTCCACCATGAGGAGACAAGTTATTTTTAAATGATTTTTTAAAGTATATGGTGCAATTTATAACTGTAGATGAATTATAAATGCCCTCAGAAGGTATCACCAGGTAACAAGGAAAGACAAAACACATCATATGTGATCATAGCTGATGAACAATTGAAGGGAAAACAAAGATATGATGGCTGTAAATATTTCCCTGCCAAACAATATGACACTGAAATACTGAAAGTGTAAGCTCTTCATCACCCAGGCAGAAACTGACAGGAGCTTAATTGCGGTGGGACTCACCACAGCATGTCCTACAAGTCAAAGAGCAACTCTCAGTAAGGGTAGTAAGCATTAAAATTTTATAAGTAAGAATTATTTAATTGGCACAAAATTTGTACCCTTTCAACAAGGATTACCTATTATCTTTTTCAAACTTATGGTACATTGAAAATTGCAATGTGTTGATGTCTTGATGGGCTTCAAAGAAAATATGTCATGTTATCAAGCAATAACCAAAGAATTGTGAATAAATAAATAAAAATGTATATCCCCAAAACCTCATAAAATTATAGATACATATGTGTGTATGTAATATATACACATAAATAGGTAATTAATAAATAAAACAACTAATGGAGAAATGGCTGTCACAAATACAAACTATTAAGAAAGCAATTATAATTACAACAGTACACATCAGTGTATGCAGTGTGCCAAAACTGTACTCAGAAAAAAACGATTTTCCTTTTTAGCATTAGCCAGATTTCTGTCGCGCTAACAAACACCAGAGGTGAGCAGTTTATGAAGAGGCGTGGTGCACTGTGGCTCGCAGCTCCTGAGGTTCTGTGCATCTCAGCTCCTTCGTTTTAAAAGGTGAGGCAGAAACATCACAGCAGGCACCTGAGCTGCTCACCTCATGGCTGAGCAGCAAAACAGGAAGTGAGAAGGGGTGGGTCTCCAGCCCCCTTGGAGGATGCAGCCCAATGACCTAACTGTCTCCCGATAGGCCCCACCTCTGAAAAGCTTCCTACCTCCCAATAGTGCCACCTGGGGATGAAACCTTTAACATATGAGCATTTACAGGGAGAAACTTATCCAGACCCTCGTATTCTCACTGCCATTATTAATGACTACTCTCCACAGAGTATTTACTATGTTCCACGCACAGTGCCAAGCACTGAACACATAGTACCTAATTCAGTTATTCCCTGCATGACACTAGACAGGAATTGACTGGATAATGAGTATGGAAGTCTCCAAATTAAGGAGCTAGAAAGCACTAAAGTGCCCTGAAGGAAAGCGCATTAAAAGAGTGAGTAAAGATGGAAAACAAGAAACAACAGATGAGTGAAGAGAGTGAACTCAGTTAATGAATCTAGGGTCCTCTGTGAAAATGCAAACTGTAAGTGAACTACGGGAAAGCCTGCTTAGAAAATAAATAATACATTCCATTGAGACTTAGCAAAAGGGATGTCAAAGATGTGAAGGAGATTCAAAAATACAAGCAAATGCAATAGACGCACAGAACTGCATCTGAAAAAGAGAATCTTGAAATGGAAGGGTCTCTAGCTATCCAGTTGCCAGCACTGGTTCTATAAAAAGCAGACAGTTTGGAAGATGTTGGATCTTAATAAATATATACTATCATATATATTTATTATATATAATAAATATATATAATAAATATATACTATATATAATATATAGTACATATAATATATATAATATATATCATATATAGTATATATATTATATATATTATATATAAATATATATAAGTATATATAATATATACAGTATATAAATATATATAATAAATATATACTATATATTATATATATAATAAATATATATAATAAATATATACTATCATATATATTTATTATATATATAATAAATATATATATAATAAATATATACTATCACTTCTCTCCAGAACTGACAAAAAATAAGGCACAGAAGACAGACAAGACACCAGGTGCAATCTCAGCCCCAATCCTGACACAACAATTAGGACAAAGAACATCAACCCAGACGGGATTCCCCGCTCCCTCTGCACCCACCATCTTCTGAGCCCAGCCCTCAGCACAAGGTTGAGGCTGCTGTCAGCCACACAGTCCCCTGGCCCTCATCTGGAGGAGGCCAGGAAGGGAAGGGAGCAAACTCGCAGTGCTTAGAGCCATAGGTTAGCAGGAGAGGTAGACCAGCTGTGTCCCCATTGCCACCAGAAACACCGTCCTCCTTGGGGAGCTGAGAGGGTCAAGGGACAGCAGGGCAGAGAGCAGGACCAGAGCCCAGGGAAAGGAGGCTGCCGCTCTGAGCAAGCAGGATGGAGCAACAAAGAAGGGTACCCCGTGAAGATGTGTTATGGGCAAATTATTTCAAGTTTTCAAATAACACAAAACTTGCACTAAATAAAGTCTTCTGGAGCTCAGTGTAAAATATTAATAATGAAATAGAAATGCTTACAGCTCATTTTAGAACCAAGCATAACCTTTTCTCCAGATTTCCCTTATGAGTACACATACCAGATTCCTCCATGCAGAGCTAGGAGAGGCAGACTAGTGGTCTATAGAGAAAAAATACACTATCACCCACGAGATTATGCCAGGAATGCAGCACAGGAAATCTGTGGATATAAATCATGTCAGTTGGTAAAGGGATAAGAACCATATGATCATCTCAATAAATGCCAAAAAAAAAGACTTTTGATAAAATTCAGCATGCATTAGTCATCTTTTGTGCAGAGAGAGAGAGAGAGAGAGAGAGAGAGAGAGAGAGACTGCCAGCAAGCAAGGAAGACCACATTCTATTCCTTGGTTACGCTGCTATTCAGGACATGACGGGTGCTCTGGTCCCATCTGAGATGAAGAACAGAACTGGAGAGAAGCAGCCCATGAAAGTGTGCAGGGGCAGCAGGATAATGGCCCCCTGTACCAGAAGACAGCTTGCCAGCATTAACTCAGGGTAGAACCTACTAGCACAGGGAAAGAGAGGGCTGGGGTTGTCAGGAAAACACAGGACAGCCTGTGTGATGGCCAACTTTACGTCACTGTGACAAAACACCTGAGAAAATCAGCTTGAAAGAGAAAAGGTACTTGGCTCATGGTTTCAGAGATTTCAGTTCCTGGTCAGGTGGCTCCACTGCCTGAGGCCTTGGTGAGGCGGAACACTGTGGTGGAAGGGCACAGCGGAGCAAAGCTGCTCACCTCATGGGGCACAGGAAGCGGAGGGCCAGAGACACAGGAAGGGGTGGGGCCAAACGCAGCTGTCGAAGTCACGCCTCCGCGACCTACCGCACACACGTGGCCTCACCTCCCGACAGGCACGAACTTGCTCATCAGTGAGGTCAGCTCTCTCACGGTCGAGTCCTGCTCTAGGCCACACCTCTGCAAAGGAGAAAAAGATATGGCAGACGGCTCCTCTGGACACAGGGAGAATTTGAAAGGAAAATACTCCTGTCACAGTTCACTTTTAATCTCAGGCACATAACAAATAATGTTTACTAGACCTGGGTTCCAAATATTTCATAGGACACACAGACGCACGCTAAAAAAAAAGTCATTGATCTGAAATCCAAATTAACTCATAGCATTCTGTATTGTTACTTGCTAAAACTGACGATCCTTCAGAGAAGTTATCTTCATTCATTTTTGTTGTTATAACAAAATACCTATGCTGCATAATACATTTTTTAAAGGTTTATTTTGTGCACAATTCTGGAGGCCCAAGACCATGGTGCCAAGCACTGCTGGGCTCTGGTGAGGCCCTCGGCTACATCACATCACGGTGCTCAGCAGCACTGCAGGATGGGAAGAAACTTTGTATCTGCAACACCAAAGAGGAAAGCAAGACTCTGTTGAGACTGAACAGGGCTCTCCTCAGTGGATCTACTTTAGGAACCAAGAGGCAAGTCTGCCCAGCTTAGCAGCAGTGTTATATAAGCAAGGTCACCCCGCAAGGAGCAGAGAGAATGGCTCCGCCCCCTCCTCTCAAGGGCAGGGGTGCAGGCAGGAGGAGAGGAGAACGAAGAGGAAGGATGGGGGCGGCCCCTGCAACCAGCTGCCGCAGAGGCTGAGGGGACGCTGAGGACGAGGCCCTGCCCTGCCGCCCCTCCCGGCAGCCTCGTCCTCTGTAGCTGAGCAGCACGGGTTCCTCAGCTCTGAGCACACCAGAGACCCAGGGTCCCCGTGTGCCTTTCGGAGCCAACAGGGTACTGGGTAGAAAGCCAGTGCCTGCTGTCAGGTGGGGCAGGGGACACTGGGGGCCACATGACCCTGCAGCAAAGGTCACAGGTGAAGCCAGGAGTGGTGGTGCACCTTTAATACCAGCACTCAGGAGGCTGAGGCAGGAGGATCTTCGTGAGTTCGAGACCAGCCTGGGCTACAAAGTGAGTTCGAGTCCAGCCTGAACTGCATAGTGAGACCCTGTCTCAAAAAAATAGGGCCGGGGATTTAGCTCAGTGGCCTAAGCACCTGTCTGGCAGGTGCAAGGTTGTGAGTTCGATCCCCAGTGCCAAAAAAAGGTCACAGATGAGCACGAGGGGCAGATGCAGAAGGTCTCCAGGACACGGCGGCCGGCAAGGGCCCAGGCGCGTGACCCGGGCCAGAAGTGGCACTCAGGAACACACGCCAGCGATGCCACCGGGGACAGCCCGGGGAGTAGAGGGGCCACGCTGCGGCAGGGCCAGCAAGGCTCCAGGGCCCCAGTCCCAGTGCCAGCTCAGCGTGAACAGGACCAGGACACCGGTGCTGCGAACACCGGGTACCTGCGTCATCAGAGATCAGCAGAGACTGTGGAATTATCGTAGAGCACCGGTGGCCATCCTCCGGCCCCATGCATAGTAGTGAGCCACTCATTCCTGAAAAAGCACACACACTTTGCTTGTGCATTAGTCTATTCTGTGGGTAAATTCAAAACCTTATTCACAGTTTGCTGTGTGAGTTTCCATTTAGATGATACTCTAAAAAATACTGCAATCCAAGCAATTCCTGGGCCACCTTGATGGGTGTATTCCAACCAGAAACTGTCACGTGATCTCCACACCAACATGTGTTCATTTGTTAAAATCACATTAGCACTAAGGACATCAATTGTTTTAGGTGACAGAGAAAGTAAGAAAGGGAAGCTTAATATTTATGCATTTGTTCATTCAACAAACATTTGCCAAGCATGTGGGAACTCCGAGACACAGATAAGTCCCATTTTAGGTTCTGATAAGGACGTATAAAACTGGAGTGGCATGTGGCTGGGAGGGTCAGATCACAGTGCAGGGCGGGGAAGTTGTACTTCACCACTGACATCGGACAGTTTATGTTAGGTATTTTACACCACAGGTGGGTCCACCGTAACGAGGTGACCTGCGGGCAGAGCGCGTGAGGAAGACCAGGCACGGGCTTCACCGATCCACAAGCTACCGTGCACCCAGGGGTGCCGGGAGAAACGGCACACGCCAGCCCCGTTCACTGAGGAAACGGCAAACTCCTGGGAGAGAGGAAGACTTGGGTGCTGTCACCAGTTTACACGTATCGGTGAACATCAGAAGGGCAAAAATGATAATAAACAGAACCACGGCTATGACAGCAGCCTCCCAAACCGGCTGTGAGGCTGGAGCCCCTTCAGGTTGTCCAGCGCCCCGAGGCCAGAGCCCCACTGAAGCACTGTGCCCGTAAGAGGTCTTTCCGGAACCTTGGTGCCTTTAGAATCAGCCAGTATTTTGACAGTTCCAAAAGCGCTTCCACCGTGTACCGCTGTGAAGTTTAGCATTCACAGCTCACAGGCGGGGAAGGGGCTCTCCCGACAGTGCGCCTTCGCAGGCACTGCCCAGAGGCCCCCATTCCCCCAGGAAAGCTCAGCAGCTCCAGACTCGCCCCAAGCCCGCGCTCACATGGCTGCCTGCGGGGGAAGCTGGCTCAAGCCGGCTCCCCAGGGCTCAGATGTCACCTGGAGGAGAGTGCCCAGGTGCCCGGCCCCGGGGAGGTGGGGTCCGGGAGATGAGGCAGACAGGCTCTCCCCGGGCCATGAGCCGGAGCCCAGAGTGCAGCGTCAGCACCTGTGACTGCAGCAGGACGTGAAGGGCGCGTTCGCGCCCCCGCCAGCCCTCTGCGGGGCTTCCTCGCCTGAGCCATTTCCACTGAACCATGAACTCAGCATGGCCAAACCCACCTGGGGTGACGCACTGGCTGGAGCTTTTTCTCCAGAAAAGCTGATACCAGCTTCAAAATGGAGACGTTACCCCCTGATTTGTGCCTTCAGGGTCTGCCTGGCCAGAGCTGGGGGCTTAGCCACCGACAGGACGCACACAGCCCAGCCTTGAGGAAGAGCTGCTGCCCGCAGCCTCTCTGCCTCACGGGCCTGCGGCCAGAGCCTTCTCGCTGGGCCCCCCAGAGCAGATCAGCAGGGAGGCCCTAGTGCGGCGCTAGGGGCCCACCAGGTCAGGCAAGCGGGGCGACTGGCCCACAAATCTGCAGACGAGGGAGCCGGGCCCCCAAGGCCATCGGATCCACGGGGTCCCCTGAGGCTGTGCTGTGGCTCCAGCTGGCTTCCTTGGACAGGGCATCCCGTGCAGCTGTGGGTCTGAGTGGGCATCGGGGACGGGCAGGCAGCCCCAGGGCGTGGCGTGGAGAGGCTGGGGTAAGCCGGGAGGTGCCTACTTGTTGGCCTACTGGACTGCATGTCCCCCCGTGTCCCATGTCCCCTGAGCCCAGCAAGGGCCTTCAAGGCTGCTCTGGGCTGTGCACATCCAGGCTGGCATCGAATCCTCCTCCAAATGCTGGACTCCAAGGCGGCCCTGGCAGGTGGCCCACTCTGAGGGCCCCCGTCTCCCCACCACCTGCAGGTCCAAGCCCAGCTCAGCGGTTGTTCACGCCCAAATCCCTGCCCCGGTCCCGGCCCCAAATCCAGACCCACCAGTCAAAACAGAGGGAGACAGGCGCTGGCAGCCATGACTCCAGGACACCTCGATGGGAGAAAGTGTAGAGAGGGGTGGAGAGGTAGACCAGCTGGCAGTCCCACCATGGCCATGGGTACACCACAGAGAGTCATTCAATGGTCACCAGCCACTAACCCCAGCACTCAGGAAGCTGAGGCAAGACGACTGCTGCAAGTTTGAGGCCAGCCTGGGCTACACAGTGAGATCATGCCTCAAAAAACAGAAAAAAGGCCCCCTCTGTCATTTTCCCGAGTGGTCTTGAGGCCCTACTGCAAATTCTCATGGTTGGATGTGCCCGTGGGAACTTCCGAGGAGAGCCAAGCTGCCCCGGACGGCTGCGGAGTCTCCGGGGAGGCCTGCGAGGCGGCATCAGGTGAGCTCGAGGCAGAGCGCCTCGCCCCGCCCCTGCGCCACCTCCGCATCTGGCAGCCCGGCCTCGCTGCTCCGAGGAGGTCTCCGTGCCTGCAGCCTGCAGCGAGCGCGCGCTTCCCCGCGGCCGAGTCCTCCCCTCCACGCGCCCCACCCCGAGGCTCCCCGCGCTCCTGGCAGACGCGGCTCCCTGGGCCTCGCTGTACATGTGGGCCCCATTTGCAGGGCACCGTGCCTGGTAGGGGACCCGCAGGGGTGGGGTGGGGGGACTGGCCCTAAACGGTTCCACCTGAGAATGTGCAGGGACACCCCCCAAAGTGATGAAAGGGACCCGAGAGGGGACTGCCCATGCGGGGAGGCGGCGGCCCTGATGTGGGGAGGCGGGAGGGGTCCTCCGCTGAGCCCACAGACCCCCCAGCGAGAGGACAGGAGGGTGCGGGCCGTCCCCGTCCTCGCTGTCGGTTTGCAAACCGAGGAGGCTGAGGGGCCTCGGGTCCGCTCTCAAACCCGCAGCAGCACAGGTCCACGCAGCGCCCCGGAGGCTGTGGTCACGGGGACACGGTGGGGCCCCAGGCTGGAGCTGCTGGCACCCCCAGAAGGCACCAAGGACCATGGGTCCAACCGCCAATCTCAAGAGAGCGAGCCAAGTCAGGCGGGCCACCAAGCAGTGACCGGCACGAGCTGGAACCCGAACCGGCGCTGGGCCTCGGCTGCTCCTGCCCTGGGCTTCGCGTCTTCCACTCCGTCCGGCCGGATCCACGTCTGGTGGCGCCTACCAACCTCCTTCTCCAGGAGCCAGGGTGTGGGGGCCCCGGGCCTGGCCGAGGCCCTGGGCGTCACTGCCTTTCCTGGCTCCTCCAAGGCAATGTGGGCCCTTCCACCTCCCCTCGCCCCCAGCCCCCCAAAGGGCTGCCGCAGGGTGCTGTCTGGGTGGGAGGTGCAGACGGGACCTGAGCTCCAGCACTGCTCACTTTGGGGGTTGGGCCCTCGTGGAAATTTAAACACCCAAAAGCAGATGGGCCCGTCCCTACACAGAGTCTGAGCTCTCAAGATGGCCACAGCGTGGGGAGTGCTGACCCTGCACCCCAAGACGCAGGAGCACCACACTGTCCCGTGGCCATGGGCACACCACGGATGTGCCGGCTGCCAACTCTGGGCCACCTAGGCTTCTCGCCAGGGGCCCAGAGGAGGGTGGCACGGGCAGGGAAAGGGGAGGAGTCCCCAGGACACCACAGGAGCTGGCCCCGTCAGCCAATTCGTCCCCGGAGCCCCGGGCTCCCAGGTTGCCCCTGCAGAGCTAGGGTGCAGGGTAGGGAGAGAGCTTCGCAAAGCTGCCGGGGACCCTGTGGGATCCCTGGGGCCTTGGAAGCCAACCTAGAATCCCCACATCTCAGGAGAGGTCTGGGGAGAGCCTGGCTCCTCAGAGGACAGGGCGAAGACGCGCTCCTTCCCAGGCCCTGAGGCCCCTGGGTACCCACACGAGGATGGTGGCCAGGTAGGGGACGCAGGGCCAGGGGAGAGCCCTTCCGTACAGGGTAGAGCAAGTGTACCCAGTAGAGGGAAGAGGAGGGTGGGAGACCCCTAAAAGTGCCAAAGAACCCCAGCGAGGAAAGGAACCTCTTATGTTTCCAATATGTGATTTTCCCTAAAAAAAGAAAAAAAAAGTCCAAAAAGGAAGAAACCTCACAGCGGGAAAAGCCCCACCCACCTCCGGACACACGGCACAGGCAGAGGGGGCGAGGAGGGCAGGAGGGCGGCGGTGGCGATTTACGGTCGGCCGTGCCCGCTGCCCTGGGAAGGCAGGCGCTGGAGCCGCTTGGCCCTGTGCCCGCCTGCTGCCGGCAGCTTTGAAAAACAACTTCCTGTCAATAAATGTGAACAAAAGTTTGGAGCCATCTTCAAAGTGATGAGTTATGCTGAAAGTATGTTCCTGCGAGCGGAGGGGAAGGATTGCGCGCGGCTTTGGCATTCGGGAGAGTTTATAAATAACCACTCGGTCTGCTCCGGTTAGGCCTGCCCCGCGCGGTGCACACACTGCGCGGACCCCGAGAAGCCGGCGGCCAAGTGGGGCGCATCTGGAGGGCGGGCACAGGGCACTGGCGACGTCCAGCAGATCCCGGCCTCTGCCAGAGCTGAGCCAGGACGACCCCGAACCCGCTCCCCATTCGCATTTTGGAGGGAAAAGGAGGGGAGGGTCTCTACATGTGGTTTCCATAGATCAGGAAAAGTGAAACCACTTGCCGGGTCCCCAGCAGACGTGGGCCTTGTTATTTTAATGAGAAAGTCCCCAATTAGGGGCAGAGGGGAAACGAAACAAAGGTTCTGCTCCTGGTGCCCATGCTGTACGCAGAGAGGAGCCCCGGCAGGTGCCCGCCTGGCCTTCTGCACCGCCCCTTATCCTGAGCCGTCGGCAGGAGGCAGGGGTGGGCGAAGGTAGGTCCCCAGCCCACAGTCCACCATCAGCCTCGGGGTGTCCCCGTGGTGCTCCCCAGCAGCCTCTCTGGCTCCCGAGGACGTGGCTCTGTGGCCCGCAAGTCACGGTGCACCGAGTCCAGTGACCCAGCCTGCGGCCAGCGGAAGCAAAGCTTCCACAACTTCGTACAATTCCCTGGGCTCTGCCGACTGTATTACAATATTTGCACCCGCATGCTATACATAAATGTCTATGAACATTGGAGGTGTGGCAGGTTTCTTCTCGTTTTGGGGGCTTATTTGGGGTTTTTTGTTGTTGCTGTTCTGTTTTTTGTTTGCTTTGGTTTTTTGAGACTGAGTCTTGCTGTGTAGTTCAGGCTGGTCCTGAACTCACTATGTAGCCCAGACTGGCTTTGAACTTGCAGCAATCAATCCTCCCACACGCGCCACCACGCCTGGCATCTGGATGTTTAAAGAAGGAAGAGGTAGACTGTGCCCAGCTGGCAGAGACTCAGCCGGGACACACTCGGTCCAGCTGGCTTCACACGGAGAGACAGGTGTGGTGCGAAATGCGAGGGGTTCTTAGCAGGACGGAGCAGGTGGCAGGAAGCTGGCCCTCCGTGGCCCCTGCATTGACGCAGGGTGGCGGTACATGTCTGAGGCCCTGGCGGGCATCCTTCATGGGTCACCCAGGAAGCAGAAGAATGCCACGGGGCCTGGGACACTGAGCGGCACCACATCCTTCACTGTGTGCCACGCCGGCCTCCGTGTCCCCGCTGTATGATGGGCGTCACAGCGGGCATCCCGGATACTGAGCTCCCCCACCCCCATTCTGAAGCCTCTCCAACTGCACCACAGTGAATTCAATTCCCAACACTGGGATGCTGGGGACACCTCACCAGCCAGGAGGGGCACAGGCCCCGCGGCTCCTTCCGAAAGGTCTAGGGGCAGTGCCACCAAGAAGAGGGGCCACGTGTCCTGCATGTCTAGGGGTGCCAAGCTCAGAATGTTGCTGGCCAGCTCAATGCAGCCGCTGCCCGTGAGGAAGGAGCACCACCAAAGGCCAGGTGGGGGTCATGGCCGAGAGCTCCCGGACCGTCCCACAGTGTCGCCAAGCCCAGCCGTGAACGGGCTCAGGGCAGCATTCGAGTCTCCAAAGGGACACCAGGAGAGGGAGACCCAGGCTTCCCGTGCCCTGGGGAGACCGGAAGAGGGCCTCAGCCTGCCCAGGTGATGTGGGGGGCCTGTGGCTGGGACTCTGTGCGAGCTGGGAAGCCTGGGGAGCCTAGGAATGCAGCCATACCTCAGGACGGCGCTCCCGGAAGACGCAGCGTAGGCTGAACGGACCGACAGCAGCGCGTCCTGCCCTCCTAACCTGCCAGAGCGCACTGGTCTGTGACGCACGAGCCCATGGGTTGATTTTGAATTTCTTTGTTGGCCGCACTGGGTATTGAGATCAGGCCTTTGTACCAGGTTACATCCCCAGCCCTTTTATTTCTTATTCTGAGACAGGATTTTGCTAAAGCGTTAAGTTGCCCAGGTGGAAGTTGGCTCCTCCTGCCTCAGCCTCCCAGTGGCTCCCTTGGGATCATAGGACCCGTTGGAAGCTACTCTGCCAGGTCCCACCACAGATCACTGGTACAAAACCCAAAATTCCAAGTGTGGTTTCAACCGGGTGTGTAATCACTTTTGCACCATTGTAAAAATAAAAAAATCATAAAACCATTGTAAGTGGAGGACTGTGCTCTCTACAAGCACCAGAGTGAGAGACAGCATGCTGGGGTGACGGCTGCCCCCTGGGGGGCCTCGCTCCGAGGCCTTCAAGCAAGCACAGGTACCAGCCACAAAGACAGAGGACACGGACGGCTCTTCTCACCCGCACGAAAGGTCCACACGGTCACCACCGACATGGAAGGAGCCAAGGCCGAGCCACTGTCCCGGGAAGTGCAGGGAGCAGGTCCCCCACGTGCCTGCTCGCCAGCTGCAGCCACACCCCAGCCACGGAAGCGACTCTGAGGCAGCATCTGCTGCCTGCACCCCATAGCCGCCTGGCCCTGAGGAACGCCAGGCTGTAGGCCGAACCACACTTGGGAGCCATTCTAAACAGTCGCTCTGCATTCAGGGGAGTCACATGGGTTCCAGAATTAAGTCTGCAAAGATTTCCTTCCAAAATCACCAGCGCGTCGCCTTCTGTGGTAGTCATCTAGGTTCCCAGTGCAGAGACAGCCCCTCCTCTGCCCTGCAGGCTAGGCAGCCTTCAGAACCTGCTCTAGGCGCCGGGTGAATCCCTAGTTCAGGGCCCAAGACACAGGGCAACACGCTGCCCTCCAGCTCCCCGAGGACCCGCACCAGGCGCCAGGCACCGGGCACCGGGCACTGGGCACCAGGACGGCTGGGGCAGGGATCGGGCAGGGCAGACAGGACCCCTGAGGCTGACTCCATGCCCCTGGGAAGAGCTGGGGGCAGGAACACCCTGTGGAAGGTCTTGGGTCCACACTAGGGAGGGCGCCACACCTGCCCAGGGCAGAGCCCACCCGCCGACCCCGCGATGGCTCCTGTTCCCGGGCCGCCCTCCTGACCTCGCGCCGGTCCCTCCCATCCGGCCCACTCCGCCACCGGGATCCCCGTCCGTCTGTGTGTCCTGGCAGGCGCAGGTCTGCGTGGCCTGCTGCTGTTGGGGTTCTTGTCAGGAGCCAGGCTGATAGCAGCGTGGCAGGAAATGAGAAAATCGGCTGAACCAAATGGGGAAGCTGGAGGTTACACTCAGCAACCATGGAAGCCACTTTCCCCACAGGGGAGCCTGCCCCAGCTCAGCTGCCAGCTGGAGAGGCGGGGCCAGAACCTCCCAGGGATGCTGCCCAGCTGGGACAGCTGCATGGGGTCCTGGGGCGGCCGCTGGGGACACACCGGGAGGGCAGGAAGTGGGGAGGCCCTTCCACAAATGACGTTTTATAATTTTTTTTCTAAATATATATATAACAAATATTCATACCATGGACAATTTGGAATCTACATAACCCTTGAAATGCTGAGTTTACGTGCTCGGGTCTCAGCTTTTCATGTTGCTTTCAAACTCTTTCAAGCCTGTTTCACTGTCACCGCCCTCGTCTGCTAGAACATAATTTACATGCGCTCTCTCCCCCATTAGACACCCGGGTTCCTTCCAGATCATCCTGGACCACAGCCTCGGGCACCTCTGTCTAGAAAGCCTCCCCTCTGAGACGTGCGTGAGCACTGGGTGAGAAGCCCGACCTCCCCCTCAAATATTCACAACAACAGATCCGCTAGAGGAGCGAAGCAGCCTCATCATAGAAAAAGGACTTCAAGTTAATAACAGTTTTGGAACGGAAGTTCCTGGTCCCACAGGAGAGGACCCAGAAGTGGCCACTCCAGCTTAACAAGAAGTAAAAAGAAAGTAATTCCAATCAAAATACCATTAGCATACCTCACAGATCTGGAGAAAACATTCCAAAAATTCATTTGGAAACTGAAGAGACCTAGAATAGCAAAGGCAATCCTGGGCAACAAAGGCAAGGCAGGAGGCATCAGAATCCCAGACTTGAAATTATACTACAAAGCTACTGTGATAAAATCAGCATGTTACTGGCAAAAAAGAGACCTGAGAATCAGTGGAACAGATTAGAAGATGCAGACACAACTACAAAGACATTCAGCCACCTTAATTTTGGGGTTTGTTGTTGTTGTTGTTTGTTTGTCTTGTTTTGTTGGTATCAGGAATCAAACTCATGACCTCACGCTTGCCAGGCAGCAGCTAAGCTACTGAGCTGTGTCCCTGGCCCATCCTTACCTTTGACAAAGGGACCAAACATGGCCATTAGAAGAAAAATAATAAACCTTTAATGAATGGGGCTGGAAAAATTGGCTTTCCACATGACGAAGACTAAAACTAGACACATGTCTATCACCACACATTAAACTAAAGTCAAAATGGATCAAAGATCTAAATATTAAAAAAGAAACACTAAATTCACTGGAAGACAGGTAGGTAGAAATCTTGAAGACATGGGTAGGCAAAGAGTTTATGAACAAAACTCAAACTGCATGGGGAGTACTTCAAAGAATCAACAACTGGGATTTCATCTTATTAAATAAAAGTTTTTGCACATCAAAAGAAATCACCAACAGAGTGACAAGAAAACCCACAGAATGGGAAAAAATTTTAACCAACTGTCCCTCAGACAAAGGACTTGAACATATAAAGAACTGAAAAACATCAGGCCCCCCAAATTCAAAGACCCAATCCAAAAATGGGCATCTGAGATGAATATGCTCTTCTCAGATGAAGAAATGCAAGTGGCAGATAAATATATGAAAAAGTGTTCAACATCACTGGTCATTTGAGAAATGCAAATTAAAACAACACTGACATTCCATCTCACTCCATAAAGAATGGTTACCGTCAAGAAACCAGCCAAAACAAATGCTGGCAGAGATATGGGGGGAAAGGAACCCTTCTCCCCCATTGGGGGGAGTGTAGACTGGTGCAACCACTGTGGAAATCAGAGTGGAGACTCCTCAAAAAACTAGGATTAGATGTCCCATTCAACCCAGCTATTCTCCTTCTGGGTATCTTCTCAGAAGAATTAAAAACATCCTACCAGTGATATATGTGCACCCATGTTTGCAACAGTACAATTCGTAATGGCTAAATCTTGTAAACAACCCAAATGCCCATCAACCACGGAATGAATAAAAAAGATGTGGTATTTTTATACAATGGAGTATTACTCAGCTACAGAGAAGAATAAACTCGAGGCTTTTATAGGTAAATGGATGCAAATTGAGAACATACTCATTAGTGAAATAAATCAGACTCACATGTGTAAATATCCTATTGTCTCCCTAGTGTTAAAAAACTGAGAAAGTAAATAAGATCCAAAAAGTACAATAGTTCACTGTGAAAGTGAAAGGGAAAGAAAGTGCTCAAAAGGAAAGAACAACTGGGATGGGGAAAGGAGAAAAGAAGGGAAAAGAATATATAGAGACAGACACAGATAATTACACAAATAGATAACGATACTACTAGTCTCTGCTAGTTCATAAGAACGAACAGTTTGTGCTTTCATTGTTGGATCATTTGATCATTTTTCATGCCTATATCTTGAAATCTAAACAACTACTTTGAAAATAAAAATATGCAATATATTAACAATCGCTAATCTCCTATTATTTCGTTTTGAAATTCTGTATCATCGTTTTTGTTCTTTTGTCATTTTAAAATAAAATAAAATAAAGAAGAAGCCAAACCAATGGGAAAATCCACAGCTATTCTGGGACCCGGGGACCCAGGAGGTGCCAGGGTGTGCAGGATTGGAAGGCAAAGGTCACAGTCCAGAGGCTTGGTCCCAACCCACGGCTGAGGGCTACTCCCAGGGCCAGGGGACCCTGTCCCTGCCCTCACCCACATCACTACACCCCGAGTTGCCAAGTTCCTTTTCCCCAAAACATCAGGTCTGGCTACCAAGCAGGAGAGGCTAGGAGACATAAAAAGGAAAACCACAGCTTAAAGACACAAAGCAAACATCAGAAGCAGTCTCAGCAATGACAAGGATGTTGAAATTATCAGACCAGGAATTTAAAACAATTATGATTAATATGCTAAGAGGAAATGAGTGAGGACACAAATTACTAATCTCAGAAATGAAGGAAAATACACCAGCACCCACTGACATCAAGGGGATAATAAAAAAGATACTATAAACAAGTCTCTGCCCATCAGTTTGATAACTTGCACAAAATGGACCAATTTCTCCCAAGAAACACTCAGCAAAAAAATTTATATAAAAAGTAGACAATTTGAGCAAGCCAGTGTCAAACAAATTAAATAAATAATTAATAACTTTCTAATACAGAAAGCACTAGGCCAAGATGTATTTACTGAATTCTGCCAGTCATTTAAGGAAGAAATTACCAGTGCTCTACCAGAAGACAGAATCAGAGAGAATACTTTATAATTAATTCTAATACTTTCTAGTACTTAACTTCCTAATACTTCCTAATTTGTTTTTCCTAACTTATTTTGATATAAAGTCAACATTATTCTAGATCAAGATAATACAAAGAAATTACAAGAAAAGAAAACTACTGTATCTCATGAATGTAGATGCAAAAATCATCAGCAAATATCAGCAAATTGAGTCCAACAGCATATAAAAAAATTATACACCACAACCAAATGAGAATTATCCCATGTATTCAAACCTTGTTCAACTTTAGAAAACCAGTGAAATCTATCACATCAATAAGTTAAAGGCAAAAAAAACACAAAAACACGATCTTAATAAGAGATGTAAACAGCATATTTGACAAATCTTAGCATCCAATTACGATTTTTTAAAAAAACTCTCAGAAAACTAGAAACAGAGATTAAACTTCCTCAAGTTGATGAAAAGTATTTACAAAAATACTTACAGCCAACACCACGTTTAGCGATGCTATATGTATGAAGCATATATGATACTACACACAGACATCCTCGTTTAACAACCAAGATTCATTCCTGCAACTAGGTGGGCAAACGAAGTGGTTGTTAAACGAGGAAGAGCACACAGCATGTACATTACAACATTCAGAACAAAAAAAACGGCCAAAGGAAGCTCCAGCTTGATGACTTTGCTTTTATTTGCATAACTCTTACATGCAGTAATGTAAGTCTAACAGAACATAAAACTACAGTTCTGTATTATACAGTACAGTCAAGAAAAATTACAGCATTGTATAAACAAGGCACACTGTAAAAAAAAAAAAGACTTAGAGGGTCTATAAACAAGATTTACAGAGCTGTGCAAACAAAAAAAAGGGACAGGTCATAAGTCCAAGCAGCAGGTCATGAGGTTGTAAGTCCACAAAGTCATTAAACAAGTCCGTCACTTAACAAGGAATATCTGTACTTTAAAAAAGTCCAGGAAACAGGCAAGGATGTCCCCTCTCAACACTGTACTGAAAGTCCTAGCTAACGCAATAAGACAAGGAATGGAAATAAAAGCTATGCTCATTGGGAAGAAAGAAATAAAACTGTCACTGGGGATATAGCTCAGGGGCACAGCACCTGCCTGGCAAGCACAAAGTCCTGAGTTCGATTACCAGTACCAAAAAAAAAAAAAAAAAAGCCCAGGGATACAACTCAGTGCCACAAGCACCTGCCTGGCAAGCGTGAGGTTGAGAGTTTGATTCCTGGTACCAAAAGCAAATAAAACTGTCTTTATTCACAAAGTGACATGATTATTCATGTAAAAAATCTGAAAGAATCAATAATAAGAAAATTCCTAGAGCCAATAAGTGAGTATATTTAGGTTGCAAGAAACAATGTAAATATTCAAAAGCCACTTTCCTATATATCATCAATAAGCAAGTAAATTTTGTAATAAAAAACAGAATACTGTGTACCTTGACAATCAAAGGAAATATTTAGATACAAATCCAACAAAAACAGAGCTACATGAGGACAAAAATAAACTTCCAGTGAAAGAAAGAATTTAATATATGGAGAGAGAGTTCCTGTTGGAGTTCACAGACAGAAAGACTCAACACTGTCAGGCTGCCAGCATTCCCCACGTCAGTCTGTAAACCCAACACAATCTCAATTAAAATTCCAGCAAAGTACTTTATGTTTATAGACTAATTCAAAATGTATATGGAGACCCAAAATACTCAGAGTAGCCAACACAATATTGAAGAGGAGAACAGTCAAGGGACTAACACTCCCCAACCTCAAGACTTACTATAATAAGACTCCAGTAATAAAAGCAGTGTGGTATTGGCAAAAGAACAGATTCATGGAACAGAATAGAGAGACCAGTCATAGGTCTGCATGGTTACGATCAACTGGTATCTAACAACAGAGAAAGGCAGTCAGAGGACAGAGAAAGACAGTCTTCTCCACAAACAGTGCTGGGACAAGTGGACATTCACACGCAAAACATGACTCCAGACACAGACTCCACCTCCTTCACAAAAGCTAACTCAAAATAGACGACAGACCCACCAAGCATGGTGGTCTCAAAAAAATAGAAAAGAAAAGAAAAAGAAAGGAAGAAAGAAAAAAGAAAGAAAGAAAATAGATCCTCGGACTAGAGGTCCCATTCAACCCAGCTATTCCCCTTCTGGTTATCTTCCCAAAAGACTTAAAACCATCCTACCACAGTGATATATGTGCACCCATGTTTATAGCAGCATAATTTGCAATAGCCAGATCTTGGAAACAACTTAAATGCCCATCAATTGAGGAATGGATCAAAAAAAGTAGTATTTTTATACAATGGTGTACTACTCGGCCATAAAGAAGGGTAAACTGGAGACTTTTATATGTAAATGGACTCAACCTGAGACCATACTCATTAGTGAAATAAATAAGACACACATGTGTAAACATCATATTGTCTCATTAGTATGAGAAACGAAATGAAACAACGTATGTATACGTGCATGTATATGTGTATAAAAAAGCTAGTTAAGATAGTTATACTACTGATTTCTCTGAGTTCACTGAAGAGAACGATTTGTGCTGGTGTTGTTCGGACAGCTGAACACAGACGTCTTGAGCTCGGAGTGAATGACCCGGGGATGACAATGCTCTGTGTATGTACCATTGTTACCCCTTGATTGATGTGTTTTGAAATTTAGTTTTAGTTGTTTTCTTCTTCTTTTTTTTCCTTTTTCTCCTTGAAATAAAATGGATTTGGGGGGAAAAAGAAAATAGATGAAAGACCTAAATGCAAAATGCGAAAGTATGAATCTCTAAAAAGATACTGTGAGAGAAAACCTTGATAACCTCGGGTACGGTACGGTGATGATTTTTAGACATTACAACAAAGACATGATTCTTTTTTTTTTTTTTTTTTTTTTGCGGCACCGGGGATCGAACTCACAGCCTCATGCCTGCCAGACAGGCGCTTAAGGCACTGAGCCAAACTCCTGGCCCTAAAGACATGATTCATGAATGAATTTATGAGGGACTTAATTAATGCTTGAAATTTATAGTATAGAAAAAAAAAAACCACTGTCATGAGCATGAGAAGACAAGCCAGAGACTAGGAGAAAATGTTCGCAATATCATAATCAGGTACAAATTCTCTAAGATAAATATGATCATTACGTATATCTAAATTGTACCAATAAACTTAATTTTAAAATAAAGTGTTTGTGGAAGGCGCTACTTATCATGAACTATTGTCCAAACTGCACAAAGAACTCTTAAAATTCAACCATAAGAAGAGGAGCAACCCAAGTGAAAAGCACGTAAGATTCCCGAACAGACAACTCCCCAGAGAAGATGTGCACGCGGCAAACACGCCTCCCAAGGGCGCTCAGTGGCACGTGTCACAGGGAATCGCAAATAAAACGCAAGGAGCACGGCTCACTGCGCACCCAGAAAAATGGCCGAACCCAAGCCCTGAGAACAGGAACGCCGGCCAGCCCGGGAGCCCCAGGAACGCCCTCCCTCGGGTGGGGGGCTTGGCAGACCCTGCCAGGCTGCGCGGGCCCTGCCCACGGCGTCCGACGGCGCGCTCCTTGGTGAGCCGCCTCCAGCACTCCGCGCGCCCGTCCAGACGGCGGGAGGCTGCCCCGCGCTGGGAAGCAGTGGGCTGTGGAGTCCTGAGAAGTCAGGGAGGAAACACGCGTGCGTGTTCCTCGGTGAACGAAGCCAACCGGGGGAGACCGCGTGCTGCGTGAGGCCGCCCGGGGCCTTCGGGAACAGGCGAACGATGGCAGTGGTGACAGGGCCCGCGGCTGCCGGCGTGGGAGGAAGGGAAGGTGTCCAGCAAGGCACAGCGCGATTTCAGGGGGTGAGAACCCTGCGTGACACCGTAAGGCTGGAGACACACCAGGGTGCATTTGTCCCAACCCACAGAACGCACGACGTGGAAAGTGAGCTCTAACCTAAGTCCCGGACACTGGGGGACCGCAGGTTTCCATGCAGCTCATCAGTTGTGGTAGATGTGTGTCTCTGGCGCGGGTTTTGGGTATCTCTATTAGGTACGGATGCACACGAGGAGGGCAGATAGTGTATTAATCACTACATTCTTCATTCGATTTTGCAATAAACTGAAAACTTCTCTAAGGAATAAAATCTATTTTAAAAACAAAAGTATCAATAGCAATGCATCATCTAGGGATAGCCTCGTTTTCCCATTTCTGTTGTAATAAAAATTTGTAAACAGAACAAAATGGAAAGACTCCAGTGTATTGGGCTGGAAGGGGCCTCCAAGGACACTGGATCCTAGCCCCTGGGTCCCTGTAATTCTTAAGGTTCGTGTTGTTGCTAAGGATCTTGACAACGAGGACAGGGCTAATTCTAGATTCACCAGCTGCCTAATGGTTCTCACAGTGTCAAAAAGCAGGACAGAGGGAGGCACAGTATGGAAGAGGAGGGCTGCAGATATAGCTCAGCAGCACAGCACCTGCCTGACAAGCATGAAGTCCTGAGTTTGATTTCAGGTACCAAAAAAAAAACAGATGTGGAAAAGGAGGCTGCATGCCCAGAGGAGCAGGAGTGGAGTGATGTGGCCATGAGCCAAGGCAAGCTGGCAGCCACCAGAAGCCAGAAGAGACATACAGATCCTACCCCAAGTCTTCAAAGGAAACGTGGCTCTTGATGCCTGCCTTCTGGCCACGAGAACTCTGAGAAGTACTTTTTGTTGTTTGAGCCATCAAGCCAGCTGCCATTCCTTACAGCGGCCACAGAAACTCATACAAGGGGAAAGGCCACATACACTGCGCCTGGCATTGACATCTTACAGCTCTCCCTCTCCCAACGTGCCGTGTCCCCGCCCTTTGCCGGGCCACCAAGCAACCCACAGGAGACTGCAAACATTGTCAGCTTTCCCTAACACATGGCATGCTTGCCACTAACGAGAACTCTATTCGGTTTTTCTTTTGATGTAAAATGTCTACACATTGCACAAATTTTGAGTGCACGATTGCTAATTTTTGACACATGAGTGCTCTAGCCCCCTACCGAGGTACGGACTCCGTCTGTCTCCCTTCCCAGCCAGTCCTTTCCACACACTGCAACAGAGCCCCACAGGACAGAGCGTTCTAGAACATCCCGTGGGCAGAACCGAGCTATGCAACAGGTGTGGATGGCTCCTATCTGTCGGCACAGGTGTCGCACACAGCCACGCCCACATGCGTGCCGACAGTCACCGCCTTTGCTGTGCTACGCCATGGACTCTCCACCGCTTGCCGCGCCCAGGCAGGATCCCGTCCGGGGCGAAGGTCGCAGGTGGCCGTTGGCAGCTTTGCGCAAGCCTGTTGTGAACATGTCTGTTCTTTTTCGGATCCTCGAGCTGTACGATGAGAAAGCACCAGAGCTTTTCCACAGTGACCGTGGCACACGTCCTCACAGAACCCTCTGGGTGGCCCTGCGTGTGCCAGCATTTGGTGTGGCCAGTCTCTGTCATCCTAATCCTCCCAGTAAGCACATACTGGTCCAGGCGGGGCCACTCCTAACACTTCTGTACGCAATGAGGCTTTTCTGGTGCTGCTGAATACTTTCCATGGCCGTGTTGTAACAGGCCGTGTACCATGAATGGTGTATACAACCTGGTATCAACTCCCCTCCACAGCTCACCCTTAAAAATGAAGTGCTGCTGCCCCAACGCCCCAGCCCACGGCACAGCCCCAGCCAGGGACGGGCACACACCCACAGGCAGTGACAGGACACTGATACCCGCAGCTGACTGTGGCAGAGTTGGGGAGCCAGGGGACGCCTGACTCTGGGAGATTAGAAAATGTTTCCAGGGACACCCAGCTTAGTCCCAAGGAATGAGGATAAGTTTACAGGACCAGATGAGGACGTGCGGGGACCCAGGAGCAGAGCAGGGTCACCGGGTCTAAGCCGGGGAGGAAGGGCCCCTGGCCTCTGTGGACCTCAGCACGGGCTGTCTCCCTCCGGTCCCACTGCAGCCTCAGTCCTTTAGGCAGAGACAGAGCCATCTCTAACCTCCTCCTACCGAGGTGCCCCTGGAGGACAGCTGTCCCGGGAGGCCCCGCCACACTTCCCAGACTGAGCCCAGCTCTGCATCCCCGCCTGTCACAGCTCAGGACCCGGGTCTCCCTGGGGACATCCATGAAGGTCACCACGCAGAGCACTCACCAAAGCAGCCCCTCCAGCACCCTCGACGGTGGCTGGCACTGGGGACACTGAAGGTCCCAGAGGCGGCACCTGTCCCCAGAGCGTTGGCTGGGACCTGCGCCATTTGCACCTTCTGGGCCAGATGTGTGCTGTGCACGGGGAACCCCGGCACTCCCCCAGTCTGCGTGTGTCCCAGACCCCTTGCGTGCAGTACCAGTGTGTTTAAAACATCGGGGCACAGAGGTGTAACCATTCGGCAATGCACTGTCACATCGGGGAAGCCTCAAAACTTGATCGTGATCCTCAAACGCTGAAAAGGGCTCCTCTGTCTTCCATGGGGCCACGGCTCACCACAGGACCTGGAGGGAGGGGCCCCGAGAGAAACTCGTCCGGGGAGGGCCTCCACTCCGCACGTCCACCCCGGGGCTCTTCCCGCCCCACCACCCTGACGCGCTGGTCCCATCTGACCTGCAGCCTCATCGCGGCTGGCAAGGTGATTAGATTAAGTGCCAGCTCCTCAGGGAGGCCTGCCTTCTCCCGTTTCTTTGTCTCCTAGGTTTTATCTCAAATTATGGTTGTGCATCTTACTGCCTATCTGCATATACAGTAAATGTCTGACTCACTGGGAGCTGTGCGACCCTCTGTGCGCCTGGTACCCCTACCCGACAGCGCAGAGCGAGTGCCCAGTAAAATGCCCCCACCCAGCCATGATGAGAATGAAGAAAGGAGCCCATCAAGGCAATCTGGCATCTCTAAGAAGTCTCCTTGCTCTCAATTACTTGTGCATGGCAGGACACACAAAAGAAGAGAGACCAAGCAGACACAAGGACAGAGAAGCTGTTTCCAGATTTTTCCCGTTATAAACAACATGGCCAGGCACTGGGCAGCCTGAAAATGAACGTCAGCCATCGTTCTTCAAAAACAAGGACGGAGCAGTGAAATTTCTGGGTCAAACGGCAAGAAGGCTCTCAAGGCTTTGTGTCCACGCGTCCTTCTAGAACAGCGCGAGTCGGGAAACGACCACTGGCAGGCCACGTGGAAGTCAGACGCCAAGACCCCACTGTCAGCCTGGGTAAGCCCTGGGGTCTTTGAGGGGAAAGGAAAGAGGGCATTTGAGAGAGAAAAATCAAGCTCTTTCAAAAATAAGGGCGCCTATTTCAGGGGCACAAAGATTGCCTTTGTCAAACGTGAGTTTCATAGAACAGGTAAACAGTAGCCAACTCGACCATCGTCCGCTGTCAACTCCAGGTGTCTGCGGAGAACCTGCAGCCCCGGCACCGGGCTGGGTCCCAGGATGCTGTGCAGGCCCGGCCTCGTGCGTGTCCTGTCCTCCAGGGTTTGCAGGCAGTGGGCAGTGGGCAGTCGGCCCAAGGACAGACCTAACAGCCGCACTGGGGAAGGGCCGCCTGCAGATCGGTGGGTCAGGGCGAGCAGTGAGACCCCAGGAGAGGAAAAGATCAGATTGGAAGCAGGTGGGGTGTGTGGGGAGGAGCACCTCCGAGCTCTCACGGAGACAGAGCGAGGCAGGGGGCAGGGCCAGGGGGCCCCCAGCGCCAGCCACACTTGTCCAGGTCTTGGGTGTCCTAAAGAAAGAAAGTCACAGAGGATCAATGGTTTATTCGAAAGAGAAAAGACAAGATCCACTCCACAGGGAGGGACCGGCCACGGAGAGGCGCTCATGGCCACAGGGCTCGGGGCCGAGGGTTGTAAGGTCCAGGTCTGGGGATGGGGTTGAGGGTTTGGTCTGAGCCTTGGCTCGGCCCCTCCTCCAGGCGGTGGGGTCGTGGACCTGTTATGGCCCGTGGAGGACCCCCAGGCTCAGCTCTGCGTCGTCAGTGACTCGGTAACGAGGGCTGGGCTGGCCGAGGGCTGCGGAGACCATGGATGCACGCACAGGACTCATGGCGCCTGAGCCAAGCTCCCCGCTCCCCTCCCCGCGGGGCTGAGACCTGGGCGTCCGGGCCGGGCAGGCGCCTAACTCAGAAGCGGATCGGCCTGGAACTGCTCCCAGGTGGCCCTCCCCTGTTTCCTGGCCGTCTTCCTGCCTCAGGGCCAGCCGGGAAGCAGCTCCCGGGCAGGCGGACCTTTTCCCTAGCTCCCCTTCCTGCATCAACTCCACTCCCCTGGGTGCAATTCTGAGCTCACAGCCAGCGGGGTTTGACCAGGACGTGCACCCCGCTGGCCTCCACCTTCACCCGCTCTTCTTGCCAGCGCTGTTCAGTTCAAGCCCAGAATACAGCACTGGGAGGGTGGCGGTGGGAGCTGCACCCCAGCCAGGTGTGTGCAGAGCGGGGCGCCAGCCTGGGCCCAGCAGCTGGGCACGGGGTGGGGCGCTCAGGGCCGGGGACTGGGCTGCAGCCAGGGATTCAGCGCTGATTCTTGGGCCAGACCAGAGCGGCGGGCTAAGTGCAGGGAGCATTATTCCAACCGCCGTGGAGAAAACCAGCTCCGCTGTAAAACTCTTGGCCGATGCCCTTGCTCCCCAGCGAGCGGGAGGCTCAAATGCGAATGCCACTGGTGCGCTGCTCAGCAATGTTAATTAAAATCCTTTTAAAGGCCGGGCGCTTTCCACACAGGAAGGCGGTCACCTGGGGAGCACTTTCACAGGTGAACTGGCTCCTTAAAAGCTTTTAAATTAATGTCATTCCCCATAATTCTTCGTTTCCAAAAAGCAAGTTTTACAAGGGCCCTACCTTCCGTGGGGGCCGCGCCAGGCTCTGGCTCACCTTGCGCTTCTGGGAGGGGCGCCCCCTCTTTGACCCCACCACCACCGTTTCTGGCCAGAAGAAAGGATCCCCCAAGGACTGAATGCCTGCCTTGTACAGTGCTTAGGGACCCGAGAGGACGCAGTGTCCCCTTTGTCCCCAGCCCTGGTCCACACTCCCAACGCCTCTACCAAAAGCGCCACAGCGTAAAACCAGGTCTGTGCTCAGCCCCTCAGGCATCACACAGCTCCCCCTGAGCAGGCAGGTGTCACCGCCTCCTTCCAAACATGCAGAGACAGGTTCAGAGAGGCCAAGTGATTCATACCAGGCCACACAGCGAGTAGGTGGCGAGGCGGAGATCACACTTGGATCCTTCTGGCTCCAAAGTCTGTTTTATTTCAACTATGCTACTTCATGAAAAGTAGGAAGAGGGTGTTGGTTTTGTAAGTTATTTAATAAAACTTAAAGACAAACAAGAAGAACCAAAGATGCCAAATGCGCAGCTGTGCTGGAAGCCGGGCTCCAGGTATCTGTCCCCTCCTGGGGCCTCCCTGTCCCCTTGAAGCCCCTGCCCACCTGTGAGAGGGCCCAGCAAGAGCACAGCTGCTCTGCCCAGCTCAGACAGGAGCCATTGAGAGGGAAGAGGAGGGGAAGCAGCTTCGGGGAGCACAGTGGTCTGCCACAGGGTAGCCATGCCACAGGGATTCCATGCCACGGGGAATCCATGCCACGGGGAATCCATGTCACGGGAAATCCATGCCACGGGGAATCCATGCCACTGGGAATCCATGCCACAGGGGATCCATGCCACGGGAAAATCCATGCCAAGGAAAATCCATGCCACAGGGAATCCATGCCACAGGGAATCCATGCCACAGGGAATCCATGTCACGGGAAATCCATGCCACAGGGAATCCATGCCACGGGGAATCCATGCCATGGGGAATCCATGTCACGGGAAATCCATGCCACGGGGAATCCATGCCACACGGAAACCATGCCACAGGGAATCCATGCCACGGGGAATCCATGCCACAGGGAATCCATGCCACATGGTATATATGCCATGGGGAATCCATGCTACAGGGAAATCCATGCCACAGGATATGCATGTCACAGGGAATCCATGCCATGGGGAATCCATGCCCTGGGGTATGCATGCCACAGGAAATCTATGCCACGGGGTTTCCAAGCTATAGGGCCAGCCAAGTGGCTGCACAGAGGGGCCTCAGAACCACGCAGCCCACAGAGAATGACGCCTGCCCACAGTACCTCCCAGGTGGTGCAGGTGACCGTGCCCCAGTGGCTCCTCATCACCACTCAGCACGACAGCCAGGGCCTGGACAACCCGGCGGACAGCACGGAGACCAAGAGGACGTCCCTCCTCGTGTGCAGGAGGCGCTCTCAGGAAGTCCCACTTGCCAGCACGTTCTGGAGCATGAAGAGGCAGGCCTGGTGTCTGCACCCCAAGCTGCAACGCTGAGCCTGGGACGCAGCAGGCCAGAGAGGCCGGCACCAGGCTCCAGGAGACCCGGGGAGGCTCTGCACTGCCAGAGGTCACTGATTCTCAGCCCTGTGGGCCCCATCCGGTCCACGCCTTTGCGTGGGCTGGCCCTCCCTGCCAGGCCGGTCTGAAGCCCGCCCACAGCCACAGCAGGGCAGGCGGAGAGGCGGCCCCACCCCGCAGCCCTGGGTCTTTGAAATGCAGGGATTCGGTGGCCAAATGCTCGGGGAGGGCGCCTGGGTGCCACACTGCAGACCACCACCCACCCAGCCCACCCGCCCGGCCCGCCTTCTTCCCTGCCTTCTTCCCCTTGGGGGCGCTCGAGAGCTGGCTGGACCAGTTCTCTCACCTAAGGTAGAGACCACCAGAGACTGGACGCCCAGAGCAGGTGGCCCTGGACATCTCCAGGTGGCAGCCCAGCCACTGCCAGCCCCAGCAGCACCCGGACCCAGCCAGGGAGACGAGGAAGGACCCCTGAGTTGGCAGACTGTAGGAGAGCACATTTCTGCTGTCAGACTCCGCGGAGCCTTGATCCCACAAAGATACTTGGTTATGGAAAAATAATAACCGCTTTTTAAAACTTTATGTGAACGTGTAACAGACAGCAAAGTGTGTGGACCGTAGGTGGAGAACTCAATGAATTTTTTTCACAAACTGGAGACGCCCATAAAAATAGTTACTTTTTCAGCTTTGCGTGTGTGGCCTGTGCGAATATTGTTCCCGCTCGCAGGAAATGAGCCTTCCTGCCAAGCAGGGCTTTTAATCCGCTCTCAGAGCCTCTTGCAGATCAGGGGGTCCCGCCTGCCAGCCAAGTGCAGCAGCACTCGTGGAGACCGGGGGGACACCGGGCACACGGGACGCCCATCCTCCCTGGGCCTTCGCCCCGCCAGCTGCTCCTCAGCATCACCTGGGAGGTCCAAAGGTCCCCGAAACCTGCTGCACCCCGCCCAGTCCATCGGCATTGCGCCCACAGGCGGCCTCTGACTCTAGGGCTTCTGTGTGACCCACGTGACCGTCTCGAGTGCCCAGCTCCTGTCCTGCGCGGGTGAGCAGGCTCCACGAACGCTGTCTCACGAAGGCAGAGCGAGAAGTCCTGCCTGGCCAGCGGGAGTCAGCGCAGGCCGCTGCAACACGCACCCCCACAGGGCAGCTTAAACAGGGCCGCACCCTCCGCGTCCGGAAATCCAGGGTCGGGGAGCCGCAGAGCTGGGTCTCCTGAGCCCTCCCTCCTCGCTGCGTCCCCGCGTGGCTGTCCCACTGTGTGTCTGCGTCCCGACTTCTCTTCTTATGAGAACACCAGTCCCGTTAGATCAGGGACACCCAATTTTGACTTAACTTCCTCTTTAAAGCCCTTGCCTCCAAATATGCTCATGGAAGCACTGAGGTTCGGACTTCTATACACGAATGGGCTGCGGGACACAGCTGTGTGGGCAACACCCGGATCCAAACCACACGGCTAGCAAAGCTCGCGGGCGCCTCTCGCGGCGCATATTCCTGTGCCTGATCAGAAGACGCAGGCTTCCAGGACCAGGGCCAGGCTCCGGGCAGCCCAGGCTGAGCCTCTGCGAGTCACGCCGCATCTGTCCAGGGCGGGGGACTCGCCTGGCGGAGGCCGTGGGCTGCACATTGCCTGCAGAACCCCAGCAGATGCCGGCGCGCAGGAAGAGCGGCAGACGGCACAGAGCCACCCGGCCGCCTAGCAGGGGACGCCACCCTGGACCTGGACCCTCTGGAACTGCATCCCCGTCTGGACTCCACAACTGCAAAGGTGTTTTATTTCCTGGAACTTTGAGATCAAAGGACATTGTTTTTAAGATTCGGAGCTGCTATTGCAATTTCTCTGAAGAAATCCTGAGCGGCCCCAGCAATTGCTGTTGGTAAGGTCGGGGGTAAGGAAAGGGCTGCTTTCTTTTCCCCAGCAAGGGCCATCAGAGGCCTCCAGGCTGCGGCCGCCATTCCCGGTCGCCCTGTGGCAGACAGGGCACATGTCCCAGCAGTGAAGGATCCAGGCCTGCGTGCGAGCTTCCACCAGAAACGCACGCCTCGAGACCCCGAGGCCACCGCGGAGAACAGTCTCCACCTGCCGCTCCTGGGAGGGCGAAGGCCGTCGCCCCACCCAAGCCAGCTGCGGGGTCTGGGGACTTCCGCGTCCAGCCCAGCCCTGCTTCCGTCCCCCTCTTCCTTCCCTGGGCTGCTCCTGATGAAGAAGACACTCCGGGGTCGCTTCCGCTCACACCCCTCCCTTCCCCTTTAAAATTCAAGTTAAGCACTGCGTGGGTTTTATGTATAAGTGATCTGAAGGCCACCCACGTGTTGGGAAGCAGAGGCTGCCAGGAAAACTCCCAGATCTCAATACCTCCTTCCTGGGGCGCAGGGCCCCACACTGCTGGAGGCTGCATCCTGGGATCCGAGGCACAGGCTCCCCAACATTCTCAAGCAGCAGAACTCTGGGAAGGGACAGTGGTTACACAGTGATTTCATCTCAGAAATACAGAACGCAGCTCCTCCAGCTGCAGGGCCAGGCCCGGGCCCCAGCCCTTCCTCAGGGGCCCCGGCAGCTCCAGAGCACCCACTCTGCAGGCTGCAGCCTGGACCGGACCCCGAGGGACCCCGGCCACAAGGCAGTGTCCAGCCTCCCAGAGCGACAGTTCCAGGCCTCTCGCGCCTCTGCTTGGGTCCCTGGGAGCAGGGCGTGTAAAACCCCGCAGTTACACACACTGTGCTGCCTCTCGGGTAGCAATGTCTGATGCGATCTAGTCTTTGTGCTCGAAGGGGCTGACAACCCTCCCAGAGAACAGTCGCAGCAGAAAGTTGTGATTTTGAGATGCAAAGATGGAAGGAAAAGCACACTGTAAATATGTTAAACTTCTCCAGATTTTTATTGGTTTCAGGCCACTTCCAACCCCGAAGTGATCCTAAAGATGATTTGAAAGAAGAAAAGGACAAGAATAACTATAGCATTGGAAAAAGGACTCAGCAGAGTTGATTGACTTTCAGGATAAAAGGCGGTTCTACGGTACATAAAGGAATTTAGTGATGCAAAAGCTACTAGACCTAGCTACCCATGAAGGCCTGGACCCTGTCATCCCAGCACCCTGGGAGACTGCAGGAGGATCGAAAACTCCAGCCCAGCCAGGGCAACTGAGCTACTTAGCAACACCCTGTCTCAAAATGGAAAGTAAAGGGCTGGGGATGTAGCTCAGTGCAAGGTTTCTATCCCCAGTACCACACACAAAAATTACTGGGGCAACAAAGGAGTAGAGTACAGTGGAACCTCAATGCATGAACAAAATTCTCTCCATGATTCTGGTCACAAATCAGACTGGACAAGAACGGAATCACATTTCCCCATAAGGTCATCACTGAATCTACCACTGAATTTACTCGGTTCTCATCCAACTCAGTTTGCAATCAGAATCACGGAAAGACCATGAACCAAGGTACCACTGTGCACTTGGGACACTAACATAGGGACAGAGACCAAACAGAGGGACACAAGTGCTGCAGATGACCAGAGAGAGGGCGGAACTATCGACCAACAGTGCTGTAAAACTGACTGGGAAAAAAAAGTTGAGCTTGCTGTAAACCTCACTCCAAACCCCATCCCAAATAAACTACAAGTTGATTTGAAAGCTAGCCATAAAACAAGAAACAGAAAGCTTTTAAAGAAAATATAATTGAACTTTTAACTGCCTTCATGGTAAGTCAAGATGTTTTGAAGTACGAAGAACCAAGAAAAAGCTTTCTATAAAGTGTGAAAGTGTCTTCACCTCAAATATAAAATGAAGTAAATAAGTCAGTAAAAACATGGGGAACGAAGGAGAGAAAGAGTTAATACCCTTCCTCGAAAAAGAGTGTTTTTGTAAAGTCAAGTTTCCGACAGGAAAAAGAGACAAGTCGATTAATTCACAGAAGGAAAAATAGAAAAAGCCAAGACGTGTAAACGTACACTAAGTCACACTGACCAACGTGTCACTCTGCTATACAGTACTTTCTAATTTTTAAAATGAGTGTGTTATTTTCATAATCAAAAAAGAGCTCAGCCCACGTGAGTCCAGCCACAGCAGGCGCAGACTACACCCGGAGCTTGGAGTCCCGGTGGAGGTCACTTTGCGGGTGACCCCTGCATGGGCCATCGGGAAACACAAATGTGATAGCAGCGACACCGCTCACTGACCCCGTGACACATCCTTACCATGATGGCACCAGGCGGCCGTTTCTCCGATCATTTCTACGCTCCCGGGACCCACCAGTTCTCAGCTCCTGGGTGACCGCAAGCTCCTGGCCACCGATCCCCAGCTGGACCCCGACACACCCTGCCCTCCCTGCCTGGTCCTATACACCCAGGAGGTGCCAACGGGCCTGTGCCCGGTACTGGCCAGGACTCTGCTATGCTTCCCACGCTGCTGGGAACCCCCAGACCCTGCCCTGCTTGCCTAGAACACCCCCGCTGCGAAGTTGGATGACCCGAGTTCCAGGCTCAGCTCTGAGCTGATGGCGCAGGACCATGGCCTTTCCTGTCGTCTCACCTAAAAACAGGAGGGGTGCTGGGCTGGCACAAGGACGCTAACTCCCAGGTGTGTGACCTGTGCACTCAGTTTAGTGCCCTCCGGGGCGGTCCCCAGCATCGGAGACCTTCTGCACAGGGGCTTCCGCGCATGCGCTTTCCCCAGGTTCCCCACCCCCACACCCCGCACACCCTGCACAGGCGGATGGCGCCTCCGGGTGACAGCGCTGGCGGCCCAGGTGACTGGAGCACTGACCGTCTCTGGCGGCCCGGCCTGGTCTCTAAGGGCGGCACGGGGCACGGGGCACGGGGCACAGGGCGCAGGCTCTGCTCCAGCCTAACTCCGCAGCCTGAAGGTGCACTGAGCCCGGACTCCCCAGCCCCTTCCCTGCTGAACCCCGCATCCCGGCCGCCGGCCTCCCATCTCCCTGGACACTGGACCGCTCCTGCGCTGGGCTTGGCAGGGGACAGCGCACGCCCAGGCGGCCCCCACCCCTCGAGCTGCCGCGCACTCGTCAGGGCCAATTTATGACCCGACTGGGAGACCCTGCTAAACATCACCGTCCCGGAGTGTTAGGACAGGCGAACCCTGTAAGAAGCAGTGCAAAGGCAAACGGTTTTCGTAAAGCCTTGTAAAAGCCGCCCTCCCTCCTGAGCGTCCCCACCCACATAACGCCCAAAGCACTTGGCCCCCGAGTCTCCCCGACCTGAGCGGCCACGCCCTCCCCCTGTCTGCTCTGGTGCCTTTCTCAGGAGCCTGGGCTCTCAGCAGTGCTGTGCTCCTGTGGCTGCCCATTCCGCTGGCCTTTCAGCGGCACCAAGTGACCACAGGGACCCAGCCTCCTTGCTCTGTGCCTCAGTTTCCTGAGTCCGCAGTGGGCACCTTTCAAGGACGGGAGGATGCAGGCCAGTCTCTTGCAAAGTCTCCTGGGCCCTGCGGGTAAGATTCAGGATTCTCAAGCCTAGCATGGTGGCGCACGCCTGTGATCCCGGCACTCAGGAGGCTGAGGCAGGAGGATCACTGTGAGTTCAGGGCCAGCCTGGGCCACAGAGTGAGAACTTGTCTCAAAACAGACACACAAACCAGGCATGGTGGTGCACGCCTTTAATCCCAGCATTCGGGAGGTTGAGGTAGGAGGATCATTGTGAGTTCGAGACCAGCCTGGGCTACAAAGTGAGTTCAAGGCCAGCCTGAACTGCATAGTGAGACCCTGTCTCAAAAACAGGGCCGGGGATTTAGCTCAGTGGTGTAAGTGCCTGCCTGGCAGGTGCAAGGTGTGGGTTCAAACCCTGGTGCCAAACACACACACACACACACACACACACACACACACACGTCTGAGATTCTCTTAAACTTCCTGTCTCACCCTGAAAAGCCACTGAGCGGTGCTTGAGCTGGCTCCCGAAGTCTTGTCACACCCTCATTTTCAGCTTCTCGCCAGCCGCAGTTGGGACAGACCCGGAGGTCAGGTCACGGAGGGAGGAGCCTACTGGCTGTGGGGGTGGGGCAGCCCTGCAGGTGGGGGCAAGGCAGAACTCCATCCCCACAGCTTCAGGGGCTCAGGAGGGTCTCCCCCCAGGAAGTGTGGGGCCCGGCAGGGAACTGAGGCAGCCCAGGGCCAGGGAGAGGAGAGGGAAATGGCCCCTGGATCATGAAAATGGAGCGGGGGCCAGATGGCCTCCAGCACTTGCGCCAGGTCCACCAGACCCCAGATCCCAGTCCTGGCCCCCACTAGGAGCAGTAGGTGTGGGCTGGGCTACCCCAGAGGGGGCCAGCAGGAAGTCCTGGGGTGGACAGGGCCGTGGGGTATGAAATCTAGCAGCCCTCGATGCAAGGAGAAAGTCAAGGCGCAGAGATGTGAGGGTGGCCTGATCCCTGCCATCTCCTGCACCCCAAGATGCTCCTGCACCCCAAGACAGAGCCCACTCGTCCAGCCCAAGGTCCCAAACCCCAGAAGCAGGTGGCCGCAGGGTAGGGGCTCAGTGCCCTGCACGTCGAGCTTCTCAGGAAAGCAGCAGGCCATGGTTCCCGGAGACGCGATGTTGCAGGGTTCAGCCAGGAGCCCCCGTGGCCTCCCCTCCAGCCTAGCTGTGGCCTTCTAGGGTACAGCCCAGCCCCCGCCAGCAGCAACCCCGGCCCAGCAGCCTCTCCCTGCGGCCTCCCTCCCTCGAACTTCACTGGACCCCCAAGAGCAGGAATTTCCGTTTCAGAACCAGTAAGACCCTAGACAAACAGGACGAACTGGTGGCCTCAGCCCTCCATCCTGGACAGTCCCCGCCAAGGGTCCCTGTGACCAGGCCACCCTGCCCCTCAGGGGCTTTCACCGCACGGACAGATCGCCGGCCGGAGACGCCCACGTCACTGCGCAGCTCGGAGGTCAGGCTGCGGGGCCCCAGGAAGGGGCTTTCTCCCTGCAGCGCCTGTGCACGGCCCTGGCTCGCATCTGCTCACCCTGCAATCAAGGTCTGCGTCGAGACCTTGCCATTAAGCACGCGTTCACCTCCTCTTCTCCTCCCCCACCAGCTGTTCCGCCCTCCTGTTATGGATTACAAACTGGTGGTCAATTAGCACCAGCTGAGTTAATTCAGCTGGTGTTGAGTAAAGATGGCCCACCTGAAGAAAGTTGCCAGCATAAATAGAGACGTGGAGAAGAAGAGCCAGGTGTTGTGGATTCTTTCAAGAGTTGCTGTTCGAGCCAATGATTCTCCCAGAGGTGCTTGTCATGCTGGCTTCCTCAATATGGATTCGGCCATTATCATTGGAGGAGCTCAGGACCTCATCAATGAGAGTGGCTGTGGTTCACCTTGGGGGAGCCCTGCTCCTCACATTGTGCATCGCTTCCTGGCTCTGGAGGGGAGGCTGTGTGCTGGAGAAGCTTGTCACACTGGGCTTCCTGACCTGTGCTCGACTGTTCTCATCATCGGAGGAGCGCGGGACCCCACTGCCGCTGAGGATGGCTGTGGTGCTCTTCAGGGCAGCCCCACTTCTTCGAGCGTGACTTCTCAGCTCCCTTGTAGAACCCTCAACCCACTGCGCAGCTCCTTCACCCCACTGGCATAGACTTTCTAGTTCCACCGCTGACCTTTGGCCGTCCCGGCACAGAACTGTAAATAGACTGGCGTGAGTCCTTATTGTGGGCTCTTAGATTTCCAGTTGGATTTGTGGGAGGCATTGTCATGCGTTTTGGGTCTTTAGCTGGACTCCTGCAGGACATTGCTGTGGGATTCAGGCCCTCGGCTAAATATCCTGGATCTTAGTGTTGTGGACAGACTTTCCTGCACTTTCTGTGTTCAACTCGGGGTGACTATTATAAAACAGTATTACAAGTCCTGTGTCCTGTATGCAGTTGTTCTCCCTGTAACCCCTGACTACAGCACCTCCCCGGGGCCAGCCGAGGAGCTGACCTCTGCGCAGGGCCCGTGTTCCCGCAGGCCCCTCTCCACCAGCACCTCCCAGCAGAGTTCGCTTGGACCACAGACTACAGAAACACCTGTCTTCACCAGATGCGTGCCTGTGACCCCAGTACTCTAGGAAGCTGAGGCAGGAGGATCAAAAGTTCCAGCCTGGGCAATTTAGTGACTCTCAAAACAAAACATGAAAAAGGGACGGGATAGCTCAGTGCAAAGGCCCTGGGCTCAACGCCCAGTAACAAACACACACACCAAAAACCCTGCCAAGAGAAGCAGCCTTGGCTGGGAGTAAGCTCAGTGGTTGTCCTTTCCCACCAAACACCCCAAACTCCCTCTCTCCGGCCCTGTTCCACGGATACGCAGGATACAGGGCAGCGGAGTAATACAGGGGAGAGAAACTCAACCTGCTAGATACCGCGTTCTCTGAAATCAAAGAATGAATTTTAGAGACAACAGAGGTTAAGAGCAGGATATATTTATTGAGAGAAAGAAAGCATCTGTCTGAGGGACAGAAGGGGGCCCGAGCGGGTCGCCAAAGCTTCTGTCTTTTCTAGGGATTTTTGAGAGCAAAATCACAAAGTGAAGCCAGGTCTAAGGTGGGGAAGACATGGGAACTCACAAGGTGGGCATGAGGTGGGGCAGAATCATCATCAACCTGTGAGATTAATTGCTCAGGTAATATTGATTAAATTGGGGACCAGTGGGGGAGGAGTCACATAGCAAGCAGGCAGGAATACAGGACAGGGCCTCGCCCATAGGGTTGGGTTCCTGGCTCCTCCTGGCTTCCTCAGGGTGACACAGACCTATTTAGAATATCAGTCCTTAGGATGTAGGTGCGTTTGTTTGATTTTCTGTCTTGAGTTCTGGCCCACAGCAGGAGGTGTCTGTCTCGCCCCAGTTACAAGATACCTGTTCTTCTGCACTGGTTTCTCGAGGGCCCAGCCCTCTCTGACTGCCTAGAACATTATCTAACTCAGCCGCCTGTCACAGGAGGAGGTGTCTCTGTCTGCCCCGATGCTGGGCACCAATTCAGGGCGCACATTTATTCCATGACAGCAGGTGACAGAGGAGCACTCAGACTCAGTGATTCGGGAAGCATTGTTTTTAAAAGATGAAACATATAAAGGCAAAATGTTTACAGTGACCAGCAAGAGCAGCCACCTGGGGGTAGCAGCATCCAGAGAGCCCACCGTAGCCATGGAAGTTGGGGTGTGGGTCGTCGGTGGAAGATGCAGACGGACAGACAGACACAGCCAGAGCTGTGCAGTGGCTCGGAGAGGGTGAGGTCTGCAGGGGCAGAAGCTGAGCCGAGGTCAGGAGCACAAAGCCCAGAGGGTCCCACGCCCAGGAAAGAGGCAGAGGCGGGGATCGGCCGGTGGCTGGGGTCCAGGAGGGCGTTATCTCAGCCCTGGTGTCACGGCTGTGGGGTCCTCATGCATGGGGATAGCTCGGTTCTCGGGAAAGGACCGTGCTGTCTGTGGGGGTCTCAATCACGCGTGGCTCTGCCTTCCCAGGAATCTGGGGTCACAGGTTCGGGACAATGGTGGAGACTCTGGGGACACTTGGATGTCCCTGGAAATCTCCCATCCTGGTGGCCTCAGCCCTGAAGGGCTGAGATCATGTCAATTCAGGGCTGGTCCACCTCGCCTTGCCAACTTTTAGACAGCACTCCCTAGGTGGTTAACACGCACCCTGCAGTCTCAGCAGGATCTGAGCGGAAGTCTGAAGGTGACAAAGGCTACACAGTGAAGGCCAAGCGCACCTGCAGGCCAAGGCGGAGACTCACAGTTCTTCACAAAATGGCTTTGACTGTCCCAGGAGAAAACACAAATCATACTGTTAATAGTAATAAAGACCCAGGATTCAAGCCGGGCGTGGTGGTGCACGCCTTTAATCCCAGCACTCGGGAGGCTGAGGTAGGGGGAGCATTGTGAGTTCGAGGCCAACTTGGGCTACAACGTGAGCTCAAGGCTGGTCTGAGCTACATAGTGCGACCCTGTCTCAAAAAATTAGGGCCGGGAGTTTGGCTCAGTGGTTTAAGCACCTGCCTGGCAGGTGCGAGGTTGTGAGTTCGATCCCTGGTGCCACCAAAAAAACAAAAGACCCAGGATTCTGCCTGTTCCTATCCCTATGGTGGTCCACAACAATGCCATGATGACCTCAGAAGCTGGGTGGCCTTGCCCACCTCTGCCCCACAGCCTAGTCTCCCACTGCCCACCCGACCAGAAGTCAGAAGAGCAGAGAAGCTGCGGAATGGTCCAGGCGGTCAGCTTCCTGCAACACGGAGGACAAAAAGATGGTGAGGTGGGGCCCCGGAGCACACCCTGCCCTTAGGGGACTCCCCTGGACTAGTGTCATTGCTACAGGGACACGCTGGGAAGCCAGGAGGGAATTCCGGGAGGCCAAACCCTGCACACACCAAGCACACACAGGCACTTACACACCATGCACACTCGCACACTGCACTCACACCATGTGTACATGCACACGCATACCGCATGCACATATGCACAGAGGCACAAAGTTACATCACCATGCACACATGTGCACACGTGCAAGCCACGCTCTGTTGCCGTGACTTTTACAGCTTTCTCAAGTGTTTTCCTCAGCTCTGTGTGCACTCAGTACTCTGCTGCTTCTTCCACTCGTTTTCGTAATCCATCCTTGGCAAAGAAGCATCTTCAGCCACATCTTCACCTTTCAGCATAAAGTCGCAAGCACTGCTCTCTTCGAACTCTGATTTACCAGAAGGCGGTCTTACCTGATGCATTCACTTGCTCACATGTTCTTGCATTTTTCTTGATTAATTAGTTACCAGTTTATTTTGAAAGAATCAGCTCTGGTCTTATCAATTTTATTGTTTTAGTTTTCTCATTATTTCCACTGTTATTTTCAGTCTTGTCTACTTTCCTTGGGGTCTGTCTTCTCTTTTAAACAATTTCTAATTAATTTCCTTTGACAATTTTAAAACTAGGATTTGTTTTCTCAGTTGTAGCCTGAACTCCATCTCATAACTCAAACATGTAAATTTTTTGCTTTTATTCTTATTTTGTCACTGCTGATTTTACTTTTCTCTTTTATTTATGAGATAGATTTTTATGTTTCAAGAAATTGGCCCTCTGTTTCCAATTTTCTGAGGTTTTGTTTGTTTTGTTTTGTTTGTGAGTTAAAGAGTCTCACGATGTAGTTCGGGCTGGCCTTAAAATCACTATGTAACCCAGGCTGGCACTGAACTCTCAGTAATCCTCCTGTCTCAGCCTCCCAAGTATTGGGATTATAGGCGTATAAGGCCACACCGGGCTCTTTTTAATTTTATTTTCCTTACAATGTAACAAAAGACCAGTCTGTGCCATCCAGGCAGTTAGGGATGAATGCTGGCTGTGGACACCTTCTGTCTACAGAGTGTCATCACTTGAACTCTGAAAATAATCTTTTATTCATCACTTACTTGATACCTCATGGGTAAGGAGTACGGGGCGGGGGGAGCAGTTGCCCCGTCTGGGGAAGGGGAAGCCAGTCACGGCCTTCCTGGGTACTGAGCCCCTCGCGGGTGTCTGGCGGGTCTGGTGCTGAGACTCGGTGATACTCCAGTCGTCTAGAGCACTTGGTTAGAGCAGCCCTGCAGGACGGCGACAGAGGGTTCAGAAATGGCCGTTGCTCCTGCACGGCACAGGAGAAGTAAAGGATCACGGGGGCCACCGCTGGTCAGGGACTCAGTCCCTGTGTCCACCCTCAGTCCAGGGGCCTCTGCTCACTGCTACAGCTGCCAGATGTCGAGGGGACACACCCGGCCCAGGTAGGGGCACCAGCCACAGGCACCATGGTGGCAGAGGAGCCGCCCCGTACCCCCAGGTCACCTGCCAATGCCTGAGGTCAGGCTCAAGTCCAGTCTTGGCAGGTGGATGCTTCTGATGGATTTTACTTGATTTAAGGGAAAGTTAATGCAAGACTATCAGCCCTCTGCAAGGTGCGGAGCAATGGACGCCTGTCCTCCTCGGTCTGCACCGTCTGCAAGGGCCGAGACTGACCCCACTTCACTGTATACTGGACTTTTCACCAACAGAGAGAATCGCTCTCCATGCAATTTAATATCTTACTTGGATCTCAGTTTTTCTGGTATCAGTATCGTGCCGCTCGCATTAGTGTTTTTGTTTCCTTTTCCATTTACTTAGAAATAGTCTCATTATTCTGTGTTCCTTTTTCTTAGAGCTACTATATAACTGTCTTTTTTGATATGCCATCTTGAGAGTCTTTTTCTTAAAATGGGTAAATTATTCCATCACATTTGGTCTTCCATGATGTGATCTCAGAACCGTTCTGCATATGCCCGAGTTTTATTGCATTGTTGTTTTACACATTCTATACAGCTTAGTTTTCTATCTATCCTCTGTACACTGTGGAAGAATACAGCCATTCTCGTTTCATTGGTAACTATTTTCACAATTTAAGGTAGACTGCTCAGCCTTGCTTCTGAGCTTAGAGTCTAAAACTGAACAACGTGAACTACCTACCACAGCTGCACCTGTTCCCACTCCCCCATCTGCCTGCTTTCGGTTGGTGTGCTCTGAAAATTTTTTTGGTCATTTGAGTTAAGCTGTAATGATTTTTTACTTTCCTAACATTACTAATATTCATTCAGAAATATGCACTGATATTTATTGATCACTGCCTAAGCTCTAGGCTTTTATTCCTGGTGGCACAGCAATACCCAAACCTAAATAAACATGGTATCTGTCATCGGAGAGACTCTCCTCGGAGGGAAGAGGCTGTGTGACGCGTCCGACCACAGACACTTGGCTCCAGGGACACAGGGCACCTAGCAGGCTCCGGCGGGGCAGGGGGAGCAGAACAGGTGAAGTCAGGGTGCAGCACCGAGCGGACCACCTGGAGTCACCGCGCAGCACAGCACCGGCCCACGGGCGTGCCGGGAGCGCTCCTCCGGGACCCTCCCAGGCAGGTAACGTCACCTTTTTGCATTGACAGCACGCAATGTTTGATCAATTCCAAGGCGAGGCATCTGTTATTCTCTCCTCAGTGCCCCCTGGCCCACCGACTGGACAAGGCTGTAGTAAATAATGCTCCAAACCCTTGATGGGTGCTGATTTTCTGCCCAGAGACTCTCCTTTAACCTGAGGAGTGAACACACACGCAAACATGCACGCATGCCTGCACACACGCACGCATGCGCATAGTGATGCAGACGGACAATCATGGGGCTAACACCACGTGATCCAGCCTGACCAATCACAGAGCTCCATCTTTCTGTACACAGTGATTGGTTCAAATCTGAGCATGTGACCAAGTAGAGCCAATCAAAGTCTTGCTCTGAGGACCGATGCCTGGTGGCTAAGGGGAAGGTTTCTGTTCTTTTGAATAGACAGCTGCTAGTGGGCTTCAGCTGCTCAAAACCTTTACAAAGAGAGTAGTTGCCAGGCAGGCTGAGGGAGTCGGGATGGGTGGGAAAGGCAGGTAAACACTGGGTACCCCTTGTTCCCACCCCTGACTCCCCAGTTAAGGCTGTAACAGCCCCATGTGCTTGATCTCATGGGGCAGCACAGGCTCTGAGCCGCCGCTGCCACCAGACGCACCCTGGGGGGACCCGAGTGGGAAAGGCGCCTTGCCCCGGCCTTCACTGACGCGCCCGCACAGTGAGTCGGGATGACATCTGCTTCCCTCAGTTCCTAGGATTCTCCTGGAATAGTCCACAGAGCCACAGCTGGGCAAGAAGCGGCTGCGGGGGAGGGGGCTGCAGGTCGTTGATAAAATCCTGAAATCCCTCTGCTCTGTGCTTCAAAAGAGTCCTTTGCAACGTCTCCGACTGTCTTTGAACTGCTCATAAAGAGCGCTGATTAATGTGACACTTCACAGGTCCGCCATGAAATTAGGAAGGCCTTAGATCTCCCTCAGACCCGCCGTGCAGCCCTCGCCCCATCAATCAGAGATGAAATCGCGCTCGCCCTGCGCTCGGAGGAGACAGGGACATCCTGGCACCGCGCCACGAGCGGGTCACGGGGACGCGAGTGGATCACAGGGAGAGGGAAGGAGAAGCCGCTTCCAGAAGGAACAAATTTGCGCGTGTACTTTGATCCTGCTATGATTTTTATTTGTTTTAGCCACATCCTTTTCACTGTGCCACTCAGCTAAAGGTGCTTTAAATTAGATGGAGCTGAGAGATGCTTCCCCACCCCCGCACCACACAGGCCCCTTCCTTCCGTCCCTGTGAGCTGCGTAATAACACCGTGCTCCAACGTAACCGGGATGAATCGAGACAAATAAATAAACGCGAAGGCATCGCAGGCACTGGAAGTGCTCCTTCAAATGTGCTCGCAGCAGCCGACTCCGCAGCAAACGAAGGTGGCCGTGTGTCCCAGCTTCGCTGCAGGGTGGAGGAGTCCGGGTGGCTGCTGACCAGATGGGTTCACAAATCACCCAGCCACTTTCCCTCCCTTCCTCGCCCCGCCCTTCCCCAGCTGTGCTGGCTGCACAGGGACCTACTCTGCATCCCTTGTCCCTCTCCCCCACCTGACTTTACTAGGACAATGCACAGACCAGGAGGGGCCTGAGAACAGAGGGACAGAAGTGAGATTTTGTCTCACCTTACAAGCCCAGGGTCTTTGTTCAAATAAATTCAACTGGCTCCCGCCCAGGTCACCCATTTCACTCAGGAGAAAACTGTCTACCTGCAGGTCCCTGACAGCACTCGTTTTGGTGAGGAAGATTTCCTGGGGCCCCTTGCAGGCGGCTCGGAAATGAACCTCTTATCTTTCAAAGCCTGTGTTCTCACCTAGTACTTTGGAGGCAGAGGCAGGAGAATAGCAAGTCCAAGCCCTGCCTGGGCAGTTTAGCAACCAAACAAAT
>RJWM01009868.1:0-66039 GCA_004363535.1 Dasyprocta punctata | reverse complement strand
TGCTTTTCTTGCCAAGAGGTTAAGAGATGTTAAATAATTTGCTTCAGGTTACACAACTAATAAGGGCTAGAATTGGAATGTTGTTCTATATAATTCTAGGATATAAGGTAGATTTTGGAATGTTCATGTAACAAGTATTTATCATAAATGAAAGTGTTGCAGAGACAGCCTTCTAAACTCAAGGTCCATTTTTTCCTTCTTTAAGAATAGAATCCCTATCCAGCCGGGCATAGTGGTGCACGCTTTTAATCCCAGCACTCCGGAGGCTGAGGTAGGAGGAGCATTGTGAGTTCGAGGCCAGCTTGGGCTACAACGCGAGAGCACAAGGCCGGCCTGAGCTACACAGTGCGACCCTGCCTCAAAAAAACCAGGGCTGGGAGTTTGGCTCAGTGACTTAAGCACCTGTCTGACAGGCATGAGGTTGTCAGTTCAATCCCTGGTGCCGCAAATAAAACAAAACAAAACAAAACAAAAAAAGAATAGAATCCCTAAGTTGTAACTGGGCACATGAATGCCAGCTAAGGATGACTTTCGCTCGTCTTCCCTTGCCTTGAGATCTCACCATGTGCCGACTGATTTCTAACAGTGGGATATTACAGTGTTTTAAACGAGAAAGTGCAAAACCATTGCTTCTTCTGACTTCTGCCTGTCTGGTTAGTATATGGGTGTGGTGGAGGGAGCCGGGATGGCTACCTTAGGTCATGAGATGAAAGCTACCCCCTGAGAGTGCTAGGAGGACAGGAGGTGTCCAACATCGCAAGGCAGCATTATCAGCACAGCAAACTTTCAGGTTTGATTGCTATTTAAGAAGGACTTCTCATCTTTAAGTTACTATCACTTCAGGCTTTAATATTACACTGTGATCTGTATCTTAACAAATTCATCAAGTGGTTCATCAGAGGTTAAGAGGGAGAAACAGTAATAAAAATAATTGTGTTGCTGTAAAAATGAAAGCCCAGAGTAGATTTGATAAACAGCAGGAAATAGTCTTAGAAATACAGAGCAATCAGGTTGTAAAGGAATTTCTCTGGTTGAGTTATATGTTAGCAAATAAGAGCAAATTAAAGGGTTTTAAACAAAGTTTGTGTATTTAATTCATCAACTCATTCATTCATCAAATACATGTTGATTTCCTGCCCTGAACGGCATGATTAAATATTGTGTTCTTCCTCCAGGTGTTGTGGTATATCCCTGTCATCCAAAATATTCAGGGGGCTGCATTTGAGCCCAGCCTGGACAATTTAGTAACATCCTGACTCAAAATAAAAATAAATAGGATTTGGAATGTAGCCCAATGGAAAGGCCTTGGGTTCACTCCCCAGTACTACCAAACAAATACACAAAGTATCACTACCACCACCACCACCAACAAAACTCCACCATAGTTTCTCTCACATTTTGTAATTTTGTTGTTTGAAGGTATGTTGTATATAGTATATGAACCTTCATTTGTATTGATGCCTGTAGCCCTACAAGTGTTAGGACTGGCCCTGCTTATATTCTCTCCATTCTATGATCAGATTCAACTAGAGGGAAGGATCTTAATGTAACATGGCTGCCATTCGTGGCAGTACTTACTGAGTGCTTTCTTATTCCTAAATAGCTTTCCACATTCTCTCTTTGATTTTCTTCAACCGTTTACCTGTCAATGGAACAAATATCTGTCTAGAAGTCTCTGTTCTTAAATATTAACTAACTTCTGAATTAAAGGTAACTAATGTTTAAAGATTTGAGGGAATTACAAGTAAGAAATAGCTAGGACAGAGGAAAGAAAGAAGATTACTCAATAATCTGGATATGAAAACTATAATACACAATTTAAAAACTTTATTTTCAGAGTGAATTGAAATCAAGAATAAAAGATTGGGAGTTGGAGGCATAGCTCAGTGGTGAAGTGCACATTTAGCCATGTGAGGCCCTGGGTTGCATCTTCAGCACCAGGGGAAAATAATAAAAGAGGGTATGGAATATTATTGAAGTCCATAGGGTAAAACTTAAACCCAACTTGGGGAATAGAGAATGATCATTCTAGAAGTGATGCTTAATTTGAGACTTAAACAGAGACTGGAAGTAAATTAGATAACAGGAATGCTACAGTAGAGAATATTTTGGTTAGACTCAAATGAGACAACATGGCTCATTGCAAGAATAAAAGCAGCCCAGAATTATCAAACTACACAAAGTGTTGGGGGATACTTGAAGAGTTTTGAGTAGCAAATACATTTAAAAAGAGTAAAAAGAGCTAAGGTCCACTCTTCAGCAATAGAAATATTTACTGATTGGAAGGATGAAGATGGATAGATAGATGTGCTATGTAAATTCTTGGCCATTGTTCCTATTGAGACATAGGGTTTATGGTCCCTTAACTCGAATCTGATACGTTCCTCGAATTTGCTGATCAGCTTTCAACAGTAGCATGTAGTAGCAATAATATTTGAAAATTTTAGACCTAGACCTTGGAAGGTTTACTAGCTTCTACTTTAGCCCTCATAGATGTATGCTATGTCAGATATCATGATAGAAAGAAAGGTCCAGTGAGCCTTAACTTGTTCCAGTCACAGCTGTGTTCTTCTAACATGTGAATGAGGCTATCCTGAATGTAGACTGGTCGAGATCTCAGTGAAAATAGCTATATAGGAACCCACCTAACATCACATGGAAAAGAACTATTCAGCTTACATTAGCCAGTCAATAATACTGTGAGAGATACTACATTCTTTAAGCATCTGTGTTTTGGGGTAGTTGGTTGTATTATAGCAACTAACTGAGATAGTGAGGGAAACAGATATCTGGGAAGGCTGGAGTTGGATAAGAATCCTGTAGTGTTAATAGAAAGAGAGGAAGACAGAATTTCATTTAGGGCACAATCAATTATTTCAGGGGGTTCAGGCAGAACGTCAATTTTAGAAAGTATAGAAATTATCCTTAGTGTCAATTAGTAAGGTGAAAACACTTGACCTTTTCAAGTATATTCAGTTTATAAAAGGGGGATTTTATTTTCTTCATATTTAATGAAGTATTGTTCTTCAAATTATGGTTATGTCTGAAAAGCAGATTGTAGACTGAAAATCCTGCCATAAACAGTCTTTTTTTCTATTCATTGGTCTTTATGAGGTTGTATGAATCCTAAGGTTCTGTTGACCCCTGTCTATTCAAGCTTACCTGACCTCACTGCTGTGGTATGGATACGGCTGAAGTATGTTTCCAAGTATGTTTCATGTGCTGAAGACTTGTTAAGAGATGGTGGGACTTAGAAGAGATAGAGCAGAAGGGACATCACTGGGTCACTGGAGACATGACCTTAGTAGAGATTATGGTAGTTCTCCTCTCAGAACCCCAGTCTCTCTCTGGCTTCCTGTCTCTTTTTGTCATTTCCTCCTCTTGTACATGTTCCCACCATGATGCCATTAGCCATGGTGTGAAATAACCTGGGTAGGGTGCCCTTTCCAGAGCCAGTGCTGTGCTGTTTGGACTATCAGTCTCCAAAACTGTTAGCTAGACAAATCTCTCTTCTTGATAAAACACCCAGTTTGGGGTATTCTGTTACAGGAATGGGAAATGGACTACTATATTACTCACAGCCTTCTGCCAAGGACTGAATAAGAGAAGAGCTCAGAATCTGTGCTGTCAAGTTCTTGTTTCCTTGAATCTTTGGGGAGACTGCCATGTTCATTAGCATCTGGTGCAACATCTATGATCTCTTTTTTATTTCTATCTCCCACTGATTTCCAAGTTGATATTCAATTGCAAGCCAACTGATATTCAGTTGCAAGGCTCATAAACAGTAGCTCCCTTGAAACAACTGAAATTAGATAACCATTTCCCCACTCTCTCTGTAGGGTATTACACCAGGACCTTGGGCACTCGTGCTCCCACTGAGAGCCCCACAAGCTCAATCACAAGTTTAACAGTCCTTCATGTTGCTCTTGTATCTGTGAGGGCTGTAATTTTACTTCTCATGCTGAGTCGGTCTGATTTCTTACAGTCTTCCTTCCTCTACCTGGCTCATTGAATTTGTTGCAAGTTGGCCTGAATTGCATATCTGGGGAACCTGAAAGATGAGGCCATCTCATTGATCTCCTCCTATGTTACCCACAGGCCATGATAAATTTACTGTGTTAACATAACAGAATCTCAATTGATTAAAAAGTATGATGGTATTTTCTTTTAGAATAATTTATTTATAGTTATGTTATCAAGTAGATGACACTTGGTATTTGACTTTTATGATTTGGGGTAATTTAAAAACTCTTGAGAAGTCCTATTATTCTTATTTTAATCAGAAAGATATCTGAGCCCATTAATGTTAAAATATCTGCTTAAGAGCAAAGAAGAACATAAAATTTAAACCACAGGGCACTTACAGAGCTTGTATCATGTTAATAATAAGTGTACTTTAGCTCTCAAACCAACTCATTGGAAAGAAGAAAGGGAAATTGTGCTAGGCTCTAAAATTTTACAAAGTAAGTATGCATGTTTTTTATTATAAGGGAAAATATAGTTACATATATAATAATTTCATGAAAATTATGCCATGTGTGACATGGTGCAAGGTAGACTTTAGTTACATGATTAAGCAAATTACCCTAAAGGCCATGGAACTAAAAATTCACAGACAAAATTAGGAGACTTTAAATCAGTTGGTATATTAAATCAATTTAAATACATGGTGAGAAAAAAGAAGCACATGAAGGGGCAGAAAATATGCCAGAAGACCAGGTGACTGCTACTGGAATTTTAGATCACGTAATGTTTCATGTTTCATCTCTCTCTGGCTATGACGATGTGCTCATGAGTTCCAAGGGTGAGTTGTGGGCAGGGGAGCTTGACACATGGAGAACACAAGACCAACACACACACTCTATATAAAAGAGGCGAATACACTTGGCCACAGCTGTAGGTCACCAAAGCCGATGAGCAGCAACAGATTTTATTTGTCATTAAGGATTAGGCAACTGAATGCACCTGCCTGTTGGGCGTCTCATCTCCCTCACATATTTTTACCATGTGATACATATATTAGGTACTTGTATACGTTCTTCTTATTTTATTTGTGATGGTTAATTTTAGGTGTCAGCTTGAGCAGGTGAAAGACTACCTAGACTTACTAGAGAACCAGTAAGGTACTCTTTGTGGATGTGTCTGTGAAAGTGTTTCCAGAGGACACTTGTATGTGAATTGGTGGACTTAATAGGAAGATCTGCTCTCAGTGTGGGTAGGTCTCATCCTACAGGCTAGGAACTCAGACAGAGCAAAAAAGGCAGAGAGAAGAGGGTTTTCTTTTACTGTCTTGGTGCTGGGACATGTCTCCTGGCCTCGGACATAAGAACTCCAGGTTTTCTGGCTTTTTGGGGTCCAGAACTTACAACAGCCTATGATCCCCCAGGTTTAAAGTCATTTGGCTGTGGACTGAGGCTTACACTTTTGGCTTCTGTGGTTCTGAGACTTTTGCACATGCACTGAGCCATGTTGCTTGCATCCCAGAGTGATCAGCTTAGACAGGGCCTGACACGAAGCTTTTCAACCTCCATAATGATGTGAGCTTTTTCCCAGAGCAAATATCTTTTTATACATCTATATTTATGCATGTATTCATATCTGTATCTGTCCTATTGGTCTTTCTCTTTGGAGAATCCTAATGCACTTACAAAGACACATCTTATAAATTCTGTATTTCAAAAACTGCTTCCTTACTTATCTTTACCTAATATAGCTTATGAATTTTGCCTATCCCTTTTAAGATTCTAAATTATTTTCTATGCTTAACACATTCATCCTATTTTCTTGTATTCCATAGCAGAATTTAAATATTCTGAAATGCGCATTCTAAAAAACTCATTTAGAAAATAACATCTCCTGTGCACTGGGCAAAATTCAAGTGCTGAAGATACAGCAAAGAACAAAGTTGGCACAGCCATCTGATCTGTTGGAGCATCTAGTGGATTTTGAGTAGTCAAAATCTTTCGTTCATGGTAATGCTGCAATATATATGTATTTTTAAAAAAATTCTTGTATAATAACCTTTAGTGTTTGATAATAATTACTGATACTATTTAAACATGAAAAATTCAGGTGAACCTATACTTTTTACATTTCCAATGATTTCATGACAATAAAATAATAGTGAAAATGAAGTAGCTTTTTGATCATAGTTGTAGGAAATATAGGTGAAAGTAACACTTGCAGGTGGGATATTTAGCTGTGATTAATGAGGCCCATCCCATGTGGGAATGATTAGGATTATAGGAAGTTTAAATTTATTATACTTTGAATCAAATGTCAAACCAAGCATACATAAAGGCATGTTATGACTGCCTCTGAAGAAGAGAAGGAGGAAGGAGAGCAGAAGGAGAGGAAGTGGGAGAAGGAGAGGGAGAAGGAAAAGGAAGACAAAGGTGAAGAAGAAGGAGAAGAAAAAAAGAATAAGAGGGGGAATAAAATAGGAAAGCAATCTGTAACTACTTGTGAGAATTTCAGCCTTTAGAGTTTAGAGCTATAATTACTTTTAAAACATTAAAATAGAAAATTACTTACTAGTAAATTTAAGCATCAGATTTCTAGTTTTCGGTATTTTAAAGAACTGAGATAGTGTTTTTTTTTTTTTTTTTTTTTGTACTAGTGGTGCTGGGGATTGAACTCAGGACTGCATACATGCTAGACAAGCACTCCATTCCTAAGCTACACTCTCAGTCTTTGATTTGTAATCTCGTTGTTAGTTTAGGTTTTTTTTTTGGGGGGGGGGGCACCGGGGATTGAACTCACAATCTTGCACCTGCCAGGGCAGGCGCTTAAGGCACTGAGCCAAACTCCCGGCCCTTGTTAGTTTAGGTTTTAAAAAAGTATGAATTTGATTCATTTCCATCTTGCAATTCAGCCACCCAGTTTTAAACTCATTAAAATTTTATATAAACAAAGACAGATATGCTTAGAAAGCATTATTCTACGTACAAATAATTTCTAAAAGGAAAAAGAACAATGAAAATAGAGAGAGAAAAGCTACTTTTGCACAATTCATTCTTCCTTTAGTTCAAAGACTTTCTGACGAGTAGACTTTCCATGTGAAAGTGATGAAACTAAAGGAAGATAAATTGGTACTACATTCTTTTAGGCACAAATTGCAGCTTTCACTAAAAAATATTTCAGCTCTTGTGAATAACAAAAAGTTGTCTTAAATGATCTCAAATAAGACTCAGAATTGTTTGACAATGAAGGAGTTACCAGAAAAATATCCAGAGTTAGTTTATTACTTTTCTCTCACTCTTCCCCAAACTCTGTAGGATTCAGAATGACTTTTTAAATAAGAACTGAAAAATGTGCTCCAAAAATATAATTAAAACAATAATAACCTTGTGTTTTTTTTAGGACTTCACCTTTTTGAAAAATGAATATTGTTTCACTACCTTTTTCATAAATTATTGATTGAATTTTATTTATGCTATATTTCATGAAATATTGCTTTTGAATACTTTATGTGACTATTTTTATAGAATATTTATTAGAATGCTAAAGTATGCCTATCATTCATACGTTATCGTCAATTATTACTTGATCCTATATAATGATAGCTATGGTTTTGTGTCTAGGTGGCCGCCCCAAGCCTCACGCAATCATGGACATGGCTGAATCTAGCATTTGTGACTGGTTCATTGTCTAGTACTGGGATAGATGTGTGAGTGCTATACCTGCCTAGGGGTGGAGTTGGCATACAGTGTAAGGGCAGGAAGAAGGCGTGTTCTTGTTCTTTTTGCTGTTCACTCTTGCTGTTTGTGGTGGTCATGAATGGCTGCCCCACCATGCCAAGCTGCCTTGGAGCCAGAAGAATATGGACTGAAACCCCCAAAACTGTAAGAAATAAACCTTCCCTTGCTTCACTTTGGGCATCAGATATTTTGTCTCAACAACGAGAGAAAAGTAACCAAGATAATGATTATTCTTCAAACTAGATATTATTTATTTTAAATATTTGTTTTAAATCATGAGCTCTGAACATTTGCTTTTAAATAATAGCTTTATCATTTTTCTTTTGTATTGAATCATTTTATAGATATAGCTGGTATCATAGTTAATGGTTTTGAATATTCTGAAATCTTCAAATTTGAGGGTGGTCTTAATATGCAAACAGATGAATGTGGTTTTAGGATATTTATATGAGAATTAAACAACCAGGGCATATAACTTTTCTCAAATTTTACTTCTCATGGACTAGTTACTAAATTTAGGATCTCCTCATTTTCATTCCACTAGAATCCTTTTCCATCTGTTGATTCTAACCTTAGGCTTCCAGTTATTAAAAATTCTGGCATAGTCCTGGACAAAGCCTCTCTTTCTGTCTTCCCGTATGGTCAATTCAAAAGTGACTCTTTCTGACTTTAACCTTTAACAATATCCAGAAATAAACCACTGATCATCAGGTTCTCTGCAGATGTCCCTATCTAGGTCCCTGTCCTCTCACTCTGGGTCACCATAGCCCAGTCTCCTTGCTCACCTGGATAACCTTAGAGATGCTTGCAAGATCCTCAGTGCCAGGTCAGGTCACACCACTCCTCTGCTCCAGATCGTCCCAACCCTCCCCATAGCCTTCTGGGTTCAAAAGTCCTTACGAGGCGACCAGCCCTCATCCTTTGCTGTATCAAGAGGCTAAAAATGACTACTGTGTTTCCCCCTTCTTCCTTCCTGATGGTTCAAGAGTCTTCCCTTAATTGTTTCCTTTCTATTTAGACCTTGTTCTGTGGCCTGTCTTTCAGGGCAAGTCTCTGGCCACAAGCATCCTTGATTTTCCTTCATCTGAGAACACATGGATTTCCTCTTCATACATACACAAACAGAGCAGATGCCTGTTTTTAGGTTGTGAGTTATCCTTTGTAATCTTCAAAATGTATTCTGGCATCCATAGTTACTGATAGTTTTTACCTATAAGTAATATGTTTTTCTCTTGCTGCTTTCAAGAATATTTTTGGCAATCTGACTATAGTATTTCTTGGTATGAATGTCTGCCAGTTTATTCTATTTCAGATTTTACTCAGCTCCTAGAACGCATAGGTCTAAGATTTTCTTTTGTTGTTGTTATTGTTTGTTTGTCTTTTGTCCATAATCAGGGAAAGTCCAGTCATTGTTTTTTTCTAATGCTTTTTGAAGTTTACCTTTTTTTTTTCTTTTCCCTACAAGACTCCGATGATAAGGATGTTAGGTATATTTTTGCAATAGTCCTGCAGGTCCCTGAGGCTATGTTCAGTTTGTTTTTAGTCTATTTGTCTCTATTTGTTTATAATGAATAATATATATTTTTTAATCTCTAAGTTCAGTAATTTTTTTTCTATCTCCTCCATTCTGTTTTAGTCTATAAAGTGAGTTTTTCAAAATGCTGTTAAAAATGTTTTAGTTCTAAAATTTCTATTTGGTCTTCATATTTTGTTTCTTTGCTGAGACTTGTATTTATTTTTTTCATTTTTTTATTTTTTGCTGAGGCTGTTTTTTGCATTTATTTTAAGTGTGTTCATAATTGCTTGTTGAGCATTTTTGTGGCAGCTACTTTAAAATCTTTGGCAGAGAATTCTAACATTCTGCCAGGTCTGTTTTGGCATGTATTGATTGTCTTTTTTCATTCAGTTTGGTATCTTCCTGGTCTGAAAATTGTCCTTTACTAGAGGTGCCTTTATTATGTCCCCTTTTTCACATAAAAGCAGTTGGGGCTGGGCCTCAAAACACACCTTTGGAAATGAAACCAAGAGCTTAAACTAGAATTCAGGTATATCAGACATCAAAGCCAGGCTCTTACATTCTCAAATTACAGACAAATATGTATAGTTAAATTCTATTTTTATAAGAAAAAATGTGCAGCGAGATACGGGTTTCTGGCATGAAAAAAGTTAAGAATAGGCCTCAAAATGTTAGCTGGGATTTTAATGAATACGATTTGGATGATTTCCATTTTTGCCTCTCTGTGTGTCTTAAATTATCTGCACTAATCTCATTTAATCATCTGTCCATCTTATGATTTTGAAATATCTGGCATACTTGTGTAAATTTAAAAGTTGTGATTTTTGAGTTTTGTTTCTTAGATTAATAGTCACAAATTATATGCTTTAAAAGCAACTCATTTAAATGGTAAAAACATGAAATTATTCTTCATTTTTAGGCTTTTACTTGCAGGGCAGACAACACAGTTGTAAGGGATGTAATTTGTTTTCTATTCCTTTTTGCATGTTTCTTATTTTATTATTATTATTATTATTATTATTTTATTTATTTATTTTTGTTCTTTGACACAGGGTCTTGCTGTATAGTTCAGGCTGGCCTTGAATTCGCAGGGATCCTCCAGTTCAATCTCCTGAGTGCTGGGATTGCAGGCATGCATCACCACGTCTAGCATGTTCTTTATGAATATCAATTTTATTTTTAGTAAAATTTATTTAGAATCTAGATTACATTATTTTTGGGCATTTTCCTAGTAAAAATTAAATTTGCTTCTGAGCTCTTTTTTTTTTTTTTTTTGGTTTTCCTTCCTCCTCTGCTAGCAGTATTTAAAAGATGATAAGAACCTCTGGAATGTTAATATATTTTTTTCTAATAGACTTGAATGACATGGTATATTTTCACATCATGTTGCCATGACTACCAAACCCTTTAGCTCACCTTCATTTAAATATGTTCACTGTTAAATCAGAAATGTGACTTAAGCAATTTGGGATACTCTACAATTTTTGTTTAAAACGTTGGTAATATGATAAGTCTCAAACTCACTCTTTCAATGAGAGTAATTGTCAGAGAGTCACTAGCTGGGGAATATCTATTCTATGTTTCATAATTTCTCCAAAGCCAATTTAAAAAGGTCAATACTTACCTAAGAGAGCTTTTCATGGCTGGTCTGTGTACCAATTTGCCACTTAGGTTCAGAGCAAAACTTTTGTGTTATTAAATAAACCAGAGCTTTTCCTAAATTTGAAGACTTCTGGCTTGATTTTGAGTCCTGTTAAACACAGCCACACACTCAAATTAGAATACTGAAAAGTGCCTCTTCCTGGGTGATTTAGAAGTACCACTCTCGATGATACCCTTCCCACAATGTAGCTCTGAGGGTGTGACTGTGACACTTTGTGGGGGTGTCACAGGGAGCTGCCTGACTATAGTGAGCATTCAGTGTTCATACCTGGCCACCTCTGTTGTGGGAGCCTCGATAACAGGGAGTGAAGATAGGAATCTTTGCACATATGCACGCATGTTGGGGACAGCCTGGAATAGGACCACATTGGTGATTTTGCACACTTCAACTTGCTTAAATACTCTCAAATAATTGAATGAATTTTTTTTTTCTTTCTGAGACAGTCTCACAGGGTAACCCATGTTGGCCTTGAACACATGATCATCCTCCAGAGTACCAAGATTATGGACATTTGCTACCTGTTGCACCCAGCTTTTTTATTCTTGATAACTCTTGGATTTGATTTTTAAAATAATACTTCCTTTAAATTTTGTAAACTTGTAAACACAGCAAACGTATCTAGGTTCCTCTAGTGGCTAAACACATTAAGATATATGCATAAATGAATAAGCATTGCTGAAGTCTTTACTATTATATTTCATGTTCTGCTAAAAAAGCTTAATTTAAATTGATAACGTTTTTGACTAGGTGAAAACTATCAGATAAGGTTCTAATTAAGGATAAAGCTATAAAACCATGTAAAAAATTGTGGGTAAATGTGTGGGAATAGTCAGATGACATGTAGGACATGTTTTCATTAGTAAACCTAATTTTGCATAAAGCATGGGAAGGTTTTATTAAAATAACCTGTCCATAAATTCTAGTTCACAGTCTAATCTTCCTCCCTGAGATTTTTCTCAAAACCAAATAATAAAAATAATTAATAAGTCAACACAGAAAAAAAACCCTCACATAATCATTCACTTTGACTTCCAGGATCATAGACTGACAGTCACTACTTATTGCAAATGACTCCTGATCTTATTTAGGTTTTCAGTAAAGCAAAGCAATAATAAATAAATTAAAAGTGACCTTTCCATTTAAGTGAAGCTGGTGGGATAAACTATTTAACAGGTTTAAGTAAGTAAACAAAACAATGCATGCTCTTAGTGAAGTTGATTCCAGTTTCTCTGAAAGACTGCCTTTCTGCTTATCTGCCTATCCTTTTCCTCTGCGGGGAGAAAACAGCTAAAGCAGTGTGATGGTGTGTGTCTAGATGTGCCCCCAAAGTCTCATGCAGTCATGGGGGACAGGCTTTTTAGAGGTGACTGAATCTAGAGTTTGTGAATGATTGATTGTCCAGTGCTGGATTAAGTGTGTAAGTGCTACACCTGCCCTAAGGTGGGCCTGCTTACAAGATAAGGGACAGAAAGAGGCTTGTCTCACTCTCTCTTGTGGCTTTTAATGTCTTCCACAGCCATGAACTGTTGCCCCTCTGCCATCTGCCAACCTGCCTTGAACCAGTGATTGTGAACTGAAACCTCTACAAACTGTGAACTAAATAAATCTTTCTTCTTTAACTTTGGGTGTCTGGTATTCGGTCTTAGCAATGAGAAATGTAACTAAGACAAAGTGCTTGTGGCCACTGAGTAGATGACTCCACAGTTTTAGAATTCTCCAGTGATGTTCCTTTACCTAGAATAAAACTTACCCCAACCCCCACAGAAAAGATCTTGCTATGCTGAACTCCTGGGCTCAAGTAACCTCAGACTCCCAAATGGCAGGGACTACAGCCATGTGCCACCATGCCTAGTTTAGAATCCAAACTCTTCACTTTGGTCCACAAAGCTCTTTTATGGGCTGGCCCCTGCATCTCTTCTTGGACTCATATTTTACCTCCTGTGCAACACTCTCTACTTTCTACTGACACAAGTCTATATCTTAAACATGCCAAGCTCATTTCTACCTCCAGGCCTTTGCATCTGCTTGGAATCATCTTCATCAGATCTTGGCAACTCTCAGTTCAAATCATAGGATTGTTTTCTGACCTTCTTACATAAAGTAATCCTCCCAGAAGTTCTGAAAATAATTGCAACTATTTGTTTATTTCTTTTTACATGTGCCATTTTCTGTTTAACTGGTAGAATGAATGAACTTCTTTCTGAACCATGCCCAGAACTGTATTTAATAGATACCAACTGCTTAAGAAATACTTACTGTCAGATTATTTTAAAGGGAGGCTCTATGGCAGCGTGCATTGTCTAAGAGTGAACATTTCCATAGCCCCTCGCATAGTCGTTTGCGAGATTACCATGGATACTATCTTGTTAGTTCCTTAGACCCTTGTGCAACCTGAGAGACACTTAAGGAAAAGATGTTATCCTTATTTCTTCAATGTAGAACAGGAGGTGGCTATGTTGTGACTCATATCCAGATTAAATGGTTGGGTTAATGTTGCTTTGATTCCTTCAGTACCATTTGACCACTTGATGGCTCTCACTAACTGACAGGAGAAAAACACATGCACTGCAGGAGGCTGTACGCCGACACCAATCCTTTTAACTTTTGCTATCGGTTACAGGATCTGACCACCAAACCATAACTATCATTATTGACCACCAGTCATCTTTTCTTTCTCCTATTCATTCTGCTTAGAACAAAGAGGGAAATGCTATGTAGTTAAAATCAATGTATTAGTGTTAAACATTAGCATCATAAAAAGTTTTATTATATCCTTGGGCAGTAAGAGACTTACATTTAACATTGCACCAGATATTTTGTCTGAAATATAAATGCTTTAAGAATTAATAAAACTTTGGGACTAGAAATCGGTTTATTCAACCTAAGAAAATAGGACCAGAAAGGCATATTAATTTGAAAAAGGTGACCTTTGTACTTAGTGCAGAGTCAGTACTGAACACAGATGTTGCGCCTTCAGTCCTTTCAGGCTGTATAATTTATTCCTGTATTAAAATTAGGCACTGCATAATATGTCAGGGATTGGAAGTATAAAAACAAGGTCAAGAGAAAAAAAATTTAAGCACTTTGAAGGCTGTGGTGATATGCAGTGATTGATATTAAATAATATACCTAAATCATTGAGTCACTTGATAAGGGTTTATCCAATGCTATTTTATTTTAAGTTCTATTCTTGACTCTGGGGATACAATGAAGAGTGCAACAGCATTTCTTCCTCTAAAAACTCATAGTCAAATGGAGAAACCAGACAGTAAAGGTGCAATTTTGATGCACTATGTTTGGTGCTATGAAGAAAGTAAGCACTGTGGAGCACAGAGAGATGGCAGTTAATCCTGGCGGGAGCCTCAAGAGTTTGATGGAAAATGTGACTTCAATGTTGAGATTGGAAAGAAGGAAGGGAAAAGGAAAAAGACACAAATTTATTTATTTATTTATATATGTATATGTAAGATAGCTAAAATGACTATACTACTAAATGTCTTAGTTATTGAAAAAGAACAGTTAATACTCGTATGATTAGATCAATTTTACATGCCTATATCTGTAAATCCAAACAACCCTTTTGGAGGTAACAATATGCAATATTGCAACTATTGTGAAATTCCTATCATTTTGTTTTGTAAACCTATAACGTTACTGTTGTGGATTTGTTGTTGTCATTTGTTTGTCTCTTTTGCTTTTTGTCTTTCTTTTCTGTGTCTTTTTTCTCTTAAATCAAGAAAATAAAGTTGAAATTGAAAGGATCAGTAAGAAAGAGCTGGGTGAAGAGGAAAAGTGTTCCAGTTAGGGAGAAGAGCGTAAGAGTCAGTGTAGGTATATCACTGTGTCTTCGCATTCACAAGGACCAAAACACAAGAATAAAGTAATAATTACACTAATTCTCCCATGTTCTTGAACCATGGCTCCTTGTAAGGAATCACAGAAGGTACTTAAGCAACTGGATCACCTTTCACATGTTTTTAGCTAAAATATCACTTTATAACAAATTCGATACCCTGGGAAAGTGGGTTATAGTTGGCCTGAACTGGCTGGAACTCTGGAGAAACAGACCTTTACGAACTTTGAAGAAAACTAGGTTCATATTCATTGATCACCCCAAATCTTTCCCAACTGTTTGGGTGTCTACTTCTCTATGTCATTAAAAGTAAAGACATTAAAGAAGAACTGTGTCTGGCAACACGAATCCATTGACACTTACGAGCAATGTAATTTCATTCTTGCTCTATCTGCTTATTTAGAGAATCTGTGCCATTAGAATTGAACAACTCAGAAATTAAAAGCAAGTGAACCATTTTTCTAAAATCCTCATGTTTATAAATCATCTTCACAATAATCATAATAGTCATAAATTAGAATTTCTTTCCTTAGGATAACTAGAAATAGATGTTAATCAGAACCAAAGCCGATACTCTGTATGTTTCCTTTCAATCTCAGACCACTCGATGCAAACATTTTAGATAGTTGTTAAAACCTCACAAGTTTCTAGAATTACTAAATGAGACAGAATTACTTTGAGTAGTGCTTGTGTCATTTAAAAGGAATTATGAGACTGAGAAGGTAGCTCAGTGGTATAGTGATAAGCTAGTAGACATAAAGCCCTGGGTTTCTACCCCAAGCACTGAAAAAAAAATCTAATGATACACAGCCATCCATTTCTCCAATGCTTTGCTAGATATGGGGACATAGATTCCTATGTGCAAGAAATTTATGGCAAGTGGAGAGATGAGGGAGAGAGTAGAAATAGACGAGTTGCCAGGGAAGAAGATACCTCAGTCATGCTGGGTTAGATCTCTTCTGTTGTGTAACCCAGAACCATTGATCAGACTTAGGATTTAAGAAGGTTCAGGCTTGAGAATTTGCATTTTAAAATTCTTTTTGGGTTTTATTCTCACACACATTTAAGTTTTAGAACCTTTGCTTTTTTTTTTATTTTTTATTTTTTTGTTAAGAGAGTAGAGAATATCCCCTGGATTTCCAGGACATGTCCTGAATGGAGCAGTCCTAGAACCTTTGCTTTTACAATAAAAAGTCATTGAGGAATTTGAAACAAGACTGTAGCACTCAGGGTTGAAAGTGTGCAGGGCATTTTAAAATTTAAAATGCAAATGAGACTATTTTGATAACATGACAGAATCAATTACAGGACAAAAGCTGGTAAGATACAAAGTGATGAAATATTTACAATTTGGACAAATAGTTTCACACTTATTTGATAATTTTTAATCAGCTGAAAATTTAGTCTGTTACTTATTTTATAGTTTTTGAACAAAATGCCATAGTTAAAATATCAACTAACAATAGATCAGAGCTAGCCCAGCATAGAGACAGACAGTGTACAATGGTCTAAACAAGACGCAAAGAGGATGAAGACTAAAGCAATAGTTCCAGAATGAGTCACACCAAGTCATGGTTCCGGTAGTTCTAGAAGGAAGTCATATGACATCGTGACCAAAATGAAAGAATTTGGTCTCTAATTAAATGGAAAAGATGAGCGAAAATAGCTGTGGCAATTTTAAAGTAAAAATTCATTATTTTGGAGTATGGAACTGATTTGCTGCAGTTTACCTCAATGTGATTACTTCTAGGCAGGCCAACAAAGTACACCTCAGTATAATTTTTCACCGTTCAGAGTTGCACTAATGGCATTGTGCAGAATCTTTGGGTTAAATGTTGGTGCCACTGCTCTGAGACTCAACAGTGTTACAAATGTTCACTTGGGGCTGATTTCTTCACTTTGTGCTAGGAGCACCCCAGCTGTAGGATCTACATGTTTGATAATGCCACGGTGACTCCCACCAACTAGGCCCTCCATGCACTGTTATAATATACAGATTAACTGCTTGTGCTTCTGACTGGAAGTAGCACTTTCTGGTTTAAAACAACTCCCAGAAAAACACTTAAGACATGCTTCTGCTTTCAAAGCAAGGGCATACCTAACCGCCCCACTCTACTGAAATCAGTTTGTCCTCTGGCAGTATTCTTATCCTGAAAAATCCACTGCAGGTGTTCCAGTTAGTTGCAGAATTATCCAGGACACTCCATGTTATAGCAGGGAATAGCTGGAGTTTGAGAGCCCCTGCATGAACTATAGCAGATGGCTTTCCAGATGTTTTTTCTGGTTAACAACAGTCATCAGTTTGACTTTGGAGAAATGACCTGGGTTTGCCCGTGGTCTTTCTTATTGAATTCTGTAAAGCCTTTGCACGAAAAGAGCAAAATTACTGCTATGTGTGAAGGCAACAGCTATATATATTTACTTAATAGAACTGTGAAAATGGAATAGACATTTTTAATGCTTTGGCTTTGCCTTCAAATCTTATGTTGTTTGATTTTTCAAATCAAGATAATTTTAGAACATTAGAATTGAGTGGATTTTGGAGTATGATCTCACCTAATGTCTATCTTATAAATGAAACTCAGACTGGGTGCTGTTTGAGGTCTGTAGTTCAGCAAGGCAGAATGAGGTTTACAATCCAGTTCATGTGGTGGTTTGTCCAATGTATAATGGTTTATTCTGATTTATTTTCTTTTTGCAGTGCTTGGGGCTGAATGCTGGTCTGCATGCAGATAAGATAGGTGCTCTATCATGGAGCTATGTCCCCAAATCCTCTAAGTGATTATCTTATTCTCTCACTTATACCTAATGCCATTTCTTTTTAATTCCTTCCATTTCTCTGGTGCTCATTTCTCCATATTGTCTCTGAGATTTGTAATTTAATACAGCTTTCTCTAATAGAATTATTCTAATATAAGCTAGACAGTATCATTACATGTTATCTGGTGAACTTAGAGGCATTCCAATTACTTCTATGATACATAGTGAAACTGAAAAAGAAATGTCTTTGGTTGAATGAAAATAAGTGTTCAGAGTGTCTGAACTTAGTGAAAAGCATTCGATGTTACTTTTAAGTGTTAGTACTATGCTAAGCCTTGTGTGAATATCTCTGTATTTAATTCTTATGTTGAACAGAAAAAGTAAGATTATCTTTACACTTCAATAAACAGAAAGTCAGAAATATTAAATAACTTCCTCAAAGCCACACTACTGAAACTTCACAGAACTTGGCCAGTTATCAGGAACCCAATCTGTCTGATTCCATAGCCACTGGCTTCCTTGCCCACTTTCGTCAACCCTGGAGTCATGTAGGAGCACTGCGCGAATCCTTAGGAGCTCAGTGGGATGTCATGAGAGCCTCTGCTCACAGGGTCATTAAGACTTTTCGGGATTGAGGTGGTGGGAGTTGTTTCACAATGGTGATGGTTTCACAGTCTATTGAGGTCATTAAAAAGAACAAAACTAAGCCTTTAACCCCAGCACATGGGAGGCTGAGGCAGGAGGATCTTTGTGAGTTTGAGATCAGCCTGGGCTACAAAGTGAGTTCAAGGCCAGCCTGAACTGCATAGTGAGACCCTGTCTCAAAAAATTGGGCTGGGGATTTAGCTCAGTGGCCTGCTTGGTAGGTGTGAGGTTGTGAGTTCAATTCCTGGTATCAAAAAAAAAAAAAAAAAAAAAAAGGAAAAGAAAAAAAGAAATTAATTTGACTCACACTGTCTACTTTATTTATTAAGAAATACTGGTTTACAATAGATTTTGGCAATGAGCAGAAATATATGTATATCTGATGGCTACAACTTCATTCCTTGAAGCAAAATTCTATAATCATAGCATTTCTACATCAAATGGCACTCTGTAATCTGTGTGCTCCCCACAGTGCAGTGCCGCAGTGACTTCCTCTCTTCGCTGCTATTCCATCCCCTTCTCAGTTTCCTTATGTTTACTCCTTGCCATAGTCTTTATCATGCTATCTAGTTAAATAATACTAGTGGTCATAACCATATCACAATTATAAGTAAAAAAAATTACTTCGTTTTAGTTTTAAGTGACTAGAACACATTCACAGAAAAATCAAAAAAGCAATTTATTTCTCTATATTAGATCAGATTTTGAAAATTTGTACCTTACTTTGTGTTATAGTTCATTTTATTTTATATATCTTATTTTGCCATAAATAAAATGAAAAAAATACTTAATACTTTTAGATATTTGAAAGAAGTAATTCAGCATCAATAATAATGGAAGATATGAAAAAAATGTCTCCAATTCCTTGTTTTAGTTCTGCACTGATATTTTCTGTGTCATTGGCTTAGAAAAATCCTGAACTTCTTGTAATGCCTATTTCACTCATTGAAAACTACATGAATCACAAATACTCAGCTCTTTCAGGATGCGTGAACTTACAGAACATTGGATAAAACAGTTTGACCATATAAAACCATGCAATATTGTGGAATGAATAGATTTTTGTGACCTTTCCCCTTTAAAAAGTATCTCCATCCAGTGTCCAAGGATTTGGAAGCTTGGCTGTTTAGTCATAGAAAGGTTGACTTCTCACCTGTGTTATGCAAAACACCAACAGATTTTGGTGTTCATTTGTGAGTGCACACTAAGTACTCCCCTGGCTCTCCCTCTCAAAACTCTTTATCTCTGGATTTCAAAACAGAGCATCTCAACAGACTGACTTGTTAAGAACTTTTTACGTATCAGCTTCCTAAACTGTAGAAACAGAAAACAGAAATGCCCCATCCTAGACTTCCAGCAGTATTGTGACTCCAAATCATTGATGCATATTAATGAATATGTTCTCTGCATGTAAAGTAAAGGTTTAATTTTTCACCTGATATTTTCTACTGCAAAATATTTGTGTAGGACTAATCTTACATCAAAAGTGTGTGTTTGGAATGAATTACCTGAGGGAGAGAAAAAAAAGCAATTAGCATTTAGAAAATGCCAAGTTTCAAGGTTTCACCAAAGAGCAGTGGAAAAAAAAAGTAATTTAAAAATTGATATGGCTTATTAAGTAGAATGAACTCATACGTTTGTAAATTAGACCAATATCAGATAATACATTTTCATTCTATTAGTAAAGGGAAACTAGAAGAAATATATGCAACTTGGTACAACGAAATGACAAAAGTGACAAAAGATACTCTGTCACTTTAACATCTAATAGATAGTTGAGACATTTGTTTTTAAAAATTAGTCTCTGCCCTTAAGACACATATGAAATTTAAAAATAATAATTATTGAACATGTGCAATGAAACAGATATTGGGTTAAGCATTTTGAGAAGTGGAGGAAGTAACTAACATAATCTATTTCATGAGTACGAAAACTGATGCTCAGAGACAGTGAGTAACTTTGTTGAGTGCCATCCAGTTAGTAATAGTTATAGGCTGAGGAATTCTGAATTCACAATGTTAACTATTAAAAGCTCTGAAATATCAAGATCTAGAAAATTCTCAGAGACTTATAAAATGCCCCAAATTAAGAAGATATGCTGGTAAAAAATGGTTGTAATTGCCATGAGTGGCTTGGTGCAAAGAATAAACATAAAAGGATCGAAAATTTTGATTACAGTTAATAAATAAGTCTGAAAAAATATAAACAGAAATGTGCTCACTTATTACATAAGATAATTCAATACAACCACACATGCATATAAATATATTAATATATAATCTTAATATATAACACGAATATGTTCATTATTTTAACCTAAAGTTTGTTCAGAAAGTGTTATAAATCTGTTACTTGAATATACTCGTAGATGTTTTCAATTTCTGTTATCATTTGAGCCGCAAGTTGCTGTATTGTGGTCTAGCATTCTCAGCTTTCTCATTTTATGAGAAGGGAGTGGAAACTGGAAAACGGGAAATTGTGGGAAAGCCACCTGACATTTTATGAACTCATGAGTTAAAAGTCCCTTACTGGGTTGATCCCATGAAGAAAACACTAATTTTGGTTCTTGCAACAGCACTTCTTGAGTCTTACTGAGAGCCGGGATACGAAGAGAGTGAGATGAGGCTGACGCTTCCACAGTGTGGAGGAAGGCAGCAGGTGTGAGGAAGAGATTTTTTTAGAGAAGTGCAATGATCTCAAATAACCCTGGGAGAACCGTTTAGCTTTTCTGGACCCCGGTTTTCTAGCTATAAAATGAGGACACCATGAGTGACTATTTCACAAGATTTTCACGAGAAGACTTGGTATAATACCGAAAAGGGGTTAGACCCGTCCCTGGTTCCTCATGAGCTAGCAGTCAAAGTCGGCTGCCATCACGAAACCTGTGAAGGACGTCAGAGCAGAGTGCGATGCGAAGGCAGAGGGGAAGGCGCTGATTATCGAGAGGTGTGAGAGGAAGCATCTCAGAGTGAGGGAAGAAGATTGGGGAGGTTTCCTTGGGTGGTAGGTGGTAAGGTGGGGCTAGGAGAGAGGGAGCAGTTAAAACACAGGAGGAAGACCTTAGTGAACGTCCCCTGGCAGGGTGTGGTGGGATGGCTCAGCGTGAGGTGACTACTTGAGGGAGGGATTCTGGAGCCAGAGCCTGGGGCCCACATAAAACCACAACTTGAATCTGGGGTTCAGTATGAAGAGGCCTCAGACACTGTCAAGGCCTCATCCTAGTTCCAGCCAGAGCGCGGGTGCTTTTCTTTTCCTCACATACAGCCAAGTCTCACTTCATGATGTGGATGTCAGGAGATGCCTCCTCAGCTCATCTGTCACTGTGCAACCATAATATAATGCACTTATGCAAACCAAGATGGATGGCCTGCTCTGCTCCTAGGCTGTGTGGAGTAGCTGGTGCTTCTAGGCTACAAACCTATACAGCACGCTACTGTGCCAAACACTGCAGGTGACTGCGCCACAACAGTATTTGTGTATCAGAACAGATCCAGTCAGAAAAGACATATTGAAAAATACCTGATGACAGAATTTTTCAGCTGTAGTATAATCCAGAGGGCTACCATAGCATACATGGTCCATGACTGTCTGAAATGGTGTTACGGGCACATGACTAAAGTCTATTTTTATGTAAAATTTTTATTTGAAGAAAAAAATCCACTTCTAAAAAAGTACTTTTAAAGTAAATGTCATTCAAGCATGTAGCATACTGTTAGTTGATATGTACATAAGGAAAGCATGTCTGTATGAAATAAATTAATAGCCATCATCCCATACCTTCATCCTCATTATAAAGCAACTAAAATCTCGTTTAGCAAACCTCCTGAATACTACCAGATACTATTATTCCCATACTCTCCAGGTTGTGTGTTACATTTTTCCACTAGTTCCTACTGTTTGTTTGCTTCTTTGTATCCTTTCAGCTACATCCACCCCCAAAGTTCCTTCCTCCCCCACACTGTGACCCTGGCAGCCACTGGTTTATTCTTTCTGTATATTTCACTTTCTTAAAAGATGTTTGAATAAAAAAAAAATTTACTGAAGATTTTGGTCAAGGGAGAAATGTGATCAACTTTTAATTTAGAACTCATTTATTTAGAAAACATTCCATAGAACTGCCCTACACATGAATGGAGGAGGTGGTAAAATGTGAGATTTCCCCATCACTGACACACCTTCAGTTCTGAAAGCCTTCATATATTCATTTGAAGAAATGCTGCTGCACTTTTACCAGCTTTTGCTTCTTTGAAATCGTACATTTTCCTTCAATATTTTTGAGAAGAAACTCATAAAACTTTGGATTAAATCTTTTTTCCACTATTTTGCAAGCTTGATTCATTAGGAATCATTCCTAAAAACAGAACGAGAGGACAGAGAAGTGTGCAGAGCTGGGAGGGCTGTGTGTCCAAGCCCACCTGTAGAGGTAGAAACAGCCAGGCCATCAAGGCCCATGTAAGAGACCGGTGCAGCTGCCAGAAAGGGTCTGATCATTCTTTTGGGCGGGGAGTTCGGAGAGGTGTGGCCTCAGCCTTGCCAGGACAGTGGCAGACAGAAATGGTGGGGATCATGTACCATGCTGAGAAGTGAGCATGGCTTTCAATAACCTCAGTACCGTTCCTCGGGGGTTGCCTGGGAGTTATAAAAGCAGACAGTGTGCCATGAGCGTCTAATTGGTGGGCCCGGGAATGCTAGCCGTTCTACCAGGTACAGAGTTGTCCTGCGTGGTTTTCTCAAAGGCAGGAAGGTGAAATATCTAGATATAATTACACAAGATTGCACCCAACATTTTTTTTTGTTTGTTTGTTTTCATAAAAACATGGTGTAGTTTAAATATATATTGAATTTCTCAGGAATTGAGCTGTTGTTTAAGTGAATGAAAGACAGCATTTTGTTCAGGGTTTTTTTGTTTGTTTGTTTACTTGTTCTTTATATCACCAGGAGTTGTTCGCTCTTTTGGAAAATAACATCACAGAGTAATAACGCTGCTCATGGCATTTGAATTCCTGCTAAAATACTTAAATAGGTCAGCTTTTGAAGCTGGCTCAGTGACTGTGAGGCTCCTGGGAGACCACCTCTGCACAGCCATCCACGTGTCTAATTACCTCACTCTGTCCCCATACACAGTCCTGCTTCACATTTCTCTTTAAATCACAATACTAGGATTTGTATTTGTTTCTTTGAAAAGGTCTGTGTAGGTAGTTTGTCTCTGAATTTACTTGAGAATAAAGATGGTTCATAAAATATTTGCTATGAAAAAGGGCTTGGAACATGACAAGTTTAAGAGGCCATGTGTCCAAGTAACATAAAACCATTTTCGAACCGTTCAGTTTTTCTTATGCTATGGTAGACTGGGGATCAAGTTCACTTCTTGATTTGACTTGAACGTTTCCAAGCAGAGACCATTTTTATTCACATAGTGTAGAAAATGGAAGACAATAAACATTTCAGAAGCAAGAAGACCCTTGTGTGTGTGCTACATGAGGGCCCAGCCATCACGGTGCAGAGGGGTTTGCCTGGCAGTCGAGGACACAGTCCTGGGCAACACGCTTGAGGCTATAAATTAGAAAATGTACTTTCAGCACCAAGGCCCATGGCAGCTGCTTGTCTTGAAATCTAGTCAGAAGTAATTTTGGAAAGAGATATGTTATAGCTTTGCCTATGTATTAGAGGCAAATTGCTTTTCATAATTTGATAAAATATTTTATATATAATCGCAAATATACAAGAAGTATTTCATTTTATTGAATGTCAAATTGCAGTGTTTCAAAATAGTCAAAATACAAACTCTTCTAAAATTAGTGTTTCCTAAAAAGCAGTGACAGTTTTTTTTCTTTTTCCTATTTTCATTGGCTTAATATTTTCATCAAGTTATGCCCAATTTATCAGTAATGTGTTTTCCAGGATATTGTGTATATATGTCCAAAGCAGGATGTCGCAGATTCCTCTGAGTCAACCTGGTTCTATACAGCTCTGAACAAATTAAACAGTGACAATTTGGTTGATTCATATATTTGTTATTCTTTGACAAAACCTCTGGAGGCTGCAGCAAAACGTTTTTCAGTCCAGATAGAACCATTTTATGCTAGAAGGACATTTCTATATGCTAGTCTTTGGGTAATATAAAATAAAAGAGACCATTTACTGAACATTTTTCAAAGAAAAAGGAAGAAAGATGTCTGCAGTGGGAGGGGAAGCAGGGAGCAACTGAGGCCATGGTTTTGATTCATTAACTTTCCATTAATAAGCTAAGAAAAATTCTTGTTTTATATCTCTAATGGGTATATCTGAACAGATTGTTGGCAGACACCATCTTAATAACAAGTAAAAATAGTTGACTCACAGTCATGGGACCCTGAACTTGAATGTAAATTTCTTTCCTCTTTTAATACCAATATTAGTGGTATCTAATATACACTAAATTCTTATAATTGGTAGCTCATGTAGATCCTGAGACCACTTATTGCCATTTACTATGGCTGTGTCTTTAATTAAGACAATAATTTCCATGGATAAATAAAATCACAAAGCTTAACTCAGAACTAGTTAATATCTAACTTTTAATCTAGCTATTAGGATTAATCATGCATAACGAATATTACCATAGTCAGTGAGTACTTTCTAATATTTGTTTAGCAAAATGAGGGGGACACTTGTTTTGATTATTCAGATAGCCTCAAGATAGCTCACCCTAAAAGTCTTCTATAGATTAAAAAGTAGATAATAATATCTAACTATATTCTAAATATTTAACTAGATAATTATTTTTATTTATTTAATTTTTTTTTTGTATCAGGAATTGAACCCAGGACCTCGTGATTGCCAGGCAGGTGTTGGCCACTGAGCTAAATCCCTGGCCCTAACTAGATAATTCTGAAGTAGATAATTCTTACGACTGTTGTGATTGCTAATTAGACAGTTTGCTTTGTTAATAACCATCTTGAGAAAGATACTCAGTTTTGAAAAGACCCTTTTTGGCCTTTCATTATAAGATTTTGGTGTTAATTTTGTAAATATGTATTTATGAACAATTTATTAAAGGTAAGGTATTGTGCAAGGTACTAATCACGTTCAAGTGTAACCCTAAATACTTGACTCCTTGGGAGCAAATGAGTACCAGTAGGGGATTTAAACTGATTAATAGTAATTACTTTTTCAAAAGCCACAAAATCTAATACCACCTTGGTCCTTCATAAGAGTTAGTGTTGTTTCCTTTTATTTTAAGACCTAATTATTTTCTGCCTGGCATGACACTCGTTTTATTTCTCAATAGTTTTTGTATTCCACATTAACAGTATTATGACTTAGTTTATCATTTATCGTTCACAATAAACTGATCAGAAGCTCACTTTTTCACTCATTTTCCTCTCCTACTCCATGCTGCTACCTTCTCCATAAAACCTTCTTTGAGGGCTTCTGGAAGGAAGGGACCTCCCCACCAGGCAGCACAGTGTTCTCCAGTGCCTCATCACAGGAATCACCACTTCTGGTCTAGTTTTCAGTCTTTCTTTATGTGAATTTCCTGGTTCTTAAGTCTGTTAGCTTCCAGATGACTGGGACTTTTGATTATATACATTTTTTAGATAGTCTCCCAGTAGTCACCCCAATGTAGACACCCACACATTCACACACAGATACATGCTCTTGGCTCAGTCTCAGTAGACTACGTTGGCACTTCATAAACCTTCGATGAGACCTTAAAACCTACTACAGTGAAATCAATAAGCTTACGATAAAACAATTTAAAATTATTTAAATTAGATAATCTGATTCCCTGATCCATATTTGTAAATTAGTGCCTTTTAGTGCTTTGCGGTCATTTATTGGGTTGGTGAAATTACTTTCTCCATCACACTGTAAGAATTATTTATGTGCATTATTTATACAGTTCTTAGTTCTTAATGGCGAGTACTTACCAAATCCTCCTGCCTCAGCCTCCCAGAGGGCTAGAGTTATAGTTGTGTGCCATGATGCCTGGCAGTGTATTTGTTATTGATCTTGGAGGAAAAGTTTTCAGGCTTTCACTATAGAGTATGATGTTAATGGTAAGTTTGTCATGTGTAGCCTTTATTATATTGAGGTACATTTAATTTATGTCTAGTTTGTTGATAGTTTTTATCATTAAATTTTCTAACTATATCAAATACTTCTGTGTCTATTGACATGACTATAAGATCTTTATGTTTGTGAACCTAAATCATTTTATTTTTCATTAGTGCATATTAATTATACAAAACAATGGATTTTGGTATCACATATTTATGCAAACATATATCATACTTTGATCTTATCTACTCTCTTCTTACCCTCCATTCCACTTCCCTCCAGCTCCTCAATCTCCTTTCCCTTCAATAGTCTCTCTTCTACATTCAAATTGTCTTTCACTTTTAACTCTTTCTAGATATCACTCATAAGGAGAAATATGAGATTCTTGTCTTTCTGAGTCTGGTTTATTTTACTAAAACCACTTCTCTGGTGCCAATTATTTTCCTGCAAAAGATTTTTGTCTGGTTTAATAAGGTATATCACATTAATTGACTTGTATATTCTTACACTCCAGGAATTGAGCCATCCTTACATCCCAGGAACAAATCCCACTTGATCACAGTGCACGATCCTTTTACGTGCTGTTGAATTTGGTTTGCTAGTATTTGTGTTTACGTTCTTCAGGGATAAGGAAATGTAATTTTTTTGTAGTGACTTTGTCTAGCTTTGCATTGTTATACTGCTAGCCAATCAAATGAATTTGAAAACGTTCCTTCCTTCTTAATATTTTGGAAGTCTGTAACACAGTTGGTGTTAGTTCTCCTTTAAATGATTGGTAGATTTCACCAGTGAAGTTATTTGGTTTTGTACTTCTTTGTTGGAAAGTTTTTGATTATTCCCTCAAACACTTTCCTATGATGGGCTTTAGTAGGCTACATGTTTCTAGGAATTTATCCATTTTTGTAAGTTATGCAATTTCTGGTATACAATGTTTCATAGTAAACTTGTGATTCTTTATACTTCTGTGATGTCAGCTTTGATGTCTCCTCTTTGATTTATGGTCTCATTTATTCAAATATGTCTCTTTTTTTCTGACACAAGTTGGTCTGTCTAGATTTTTGTTGTTTATTTCTTCAGAAAACTAAATCTTAGTTTTCTTGATCATGTCCTTTTCTCTTTTCCTTTCTTTTCTTTTTCCTCTCTTTCCTCTTCCTCTTCCTCTTCCCTTCCCCCTCCTCCTCCTCCCTTCCTCCCCTCCTCTTCTTCTCCTCCTCCTCCTTCTCCTCCTCCCCCTCCTCCTCCTCCTACTCCTTCTCCTTCTTCTTTCCTTTTGTGATACTGAGGATTGACCCAAGGCTTTGCACATGCTAGTCACATGCTATACCACTGAGCTACCATCCCCAGTTCCTTTTATTTTAGAAACAGGTTCTTGCTAAATTGCCCCAGCTAGCCCTCCAATCTGTAATCTTCTTGCCCCAGCCTCTTGAGCTGAGGAGTAGCTAAGATTACAGTGTACACAGGCTAGTTTTGTTGATTATTTTCATCATTTTTAGAGTCTTTAATCAACTTGATTTTCTCTAATTTTTCTTTTGCTCTGTTGGTTCCTTGTCATAGTTCCTTAAGGTTTAAAGTTAGATTGTTTGAGACATTTCCTTTTCTGAAATGTTCTTTATCACTATAAACTTCTCTTTTAGAATGTTGTTTTCCATGTTTATTTGTTTCAAGATTTTCTTAAATTTTTCTTTTGATTTCTTCTTTGACCCATTGATGGTTCAGAAGCATATTGTTTGTCTTCCACAAATTTATGGATTTTCCAATTTTTTCTCCTGTTATTGATTTTTATTTTTATGGTTGAAAAATATACTTGATATGATTTTAATCTTTTTAAAGTTTGTTAAGATTTGTTTTATGGCCCAACATATTATCTGTCCTTGAGAAGATTTAGCATTTTTCTTTTTTGGATAAAATGCTTTGTTGAGAGAGAGAGAGTGTATTGGGTCTATGGTATAATTCAAGTCTACTCTTTCTTACTGATTTTCTGTCTGGATGACCTATATGTTCAATGTGGAGTACTATAGTCTTCCACATTATTGTACTGTGATCTGTAGCTCTTTATTTCTATTAATATTTGCTTTAATATTTAGGTGTTTCAATATTGACTGCTCATATATTTACAAGTGTTAGCCTTCTTTACCATTATATAATGATCTTCCTAGTCTTGTTACAGTTTTTTTTGTTTTTTTTTTGTTTTTTTTTTGCTTAAAATCTATTATTTCTGATGTAGATATAGCCACTTCTGTTCTTTTTTTAGTGTTTCTGGCAGAGAATTATCTTCTTCCATCCCTTCACTTTCTACCAATGTGCATCCTTTTTCTCCTTCTTTTCCTTCTGAAACTCTCATTGTTTGTATATTGATTCACTTAATAGTGTCCTGAAGTCCAGTAGGGTTTTATCATACTTATTCACTCCTTTTTCTATTTCTCTTTTGATTGGATATTTTTAAATGATCTGTCTTCATGTTTACAGATTCTTCTGCTTAATCAAATGTTCTATTGAAGCTCTGTATTGTATTTTTCATTTTCTTCATTGCATTCTTCTGATGGAGACTTTCTATTTGTTTCTTTTTAACAATTTTGGTCTCTTTGTGAAATGATTTTTGCCTCTTTTGTTCATATGTCATTTTCTTGATTTAAGTAAGTTTTTTTTCTAATCTGTGCTTGCTTATTGCTCAGTGAACTTCCTTAAAACTATTACATTGAAGTTTTCAGGGAACTTATGGATCTCCTTTGCCTATGTTACTAGAAAGTTATGGAGTTCTTTGGTAGTATCAATTTTCTTTTTCTTTCTTTTTTTCTATCATTTCTTGAAATTTTGCATTACACTCTTGCACACCTCTTTCAGTCTTGGTTAAATTGGGGAGATCATGACCTAGTCCAGTCATTCTGGCTAAAAATTTGAGAATCTCTTGAAACTTCTCTATGGAGGTAACTGCTCCATTCCCCTTTTTAGTCTTTATTGGGAATACTTAGGACTATATACCTTCTCTGAATCCTGTAAAGCCAGAGTGGTTACTGAGAAACTCTTACCTACTTTCCTTATATTAGTGCTCTGATGTATTCAAAGTTAAGTACTAATTCCCAACACAGCACTGTTAAGCCAACTGCCATAATGATCTCAGGAACAATCTCCAGAGGCTTGTCAGAACTATCAGTTGAGGTAAAAGAGGGTGCCAGTTGTGGGGTTTGGAGGAACGTGAAATGTTGAGAGCACTTATGGGCAGGTTGAGGGGATTAACAGGGTATTACCTATGATATTTGGGGTAAGTCTATGGATCTGATATGTGATAAGTAGAATCTAAAGTCCTTTATTGAGTTCTGCACCCTGATTGCTGTGAGCACCATTCCCCTTTTCTAATTGTCTGAAGACTATTAGATGTACCTACTCCTCTGGTTTCTAGGTAAAGCAAAAAAGAAGTTGGCTTCTTGGTTATGACCCACATCACTGAGGAGACCAAACACTCATTCTACACACTCATTTTCTCTAATGAAGAAAACTGTGGGACAAGTAAAGCTCTCTCACATATACTGTCCACATATATTGTCAGTTATCCCCTCATAATGTGCTTTTCAAGAAATGAAATGATCAAAACATTAATTTTAGATATTTCTTCTATATTAACTTGATTAAAAACCAAAAGATAACAATCCATTGATTGATATTTTTCTATGAAATATTTATGCACTTCAAAATCACAATTATTTTAAAACATTTACTAAATTTCATATTTCAGTTTCATAATGAAAACTTTTTGAGAATCCACTATTCCTCTCTATGTCAAACTCTAGTTTTTTTTTTCTTAAGGCAACAGACCATATCCAATATAGCCTGTGTTCTGTGGTTACTTTTCTCTTATTGCTGAAACAAAATACCTGATACCCAAAATTAAGGTAGGAAAGGTTTATTTAGCTCACAGCTTGTAAAAGTTTCAGTCAGCAATCAGATGGCTCCAAGGCAGGGAGGCACATGGCAGAAGGGCAGCAGCTCATGGCAGATAGCAAAGAGCAAAAAGGGAGGAACAAGCCTATTTCCCTCCCATATTATATGCAGGCTACTTGCCCTAGGGAAGGTATAGCATTTATACTCTCACTCCCAGCACTAGACAATGAGCCAATCACAAACTCTAGATTCAGCCACTTCTGAAAAGCCCACTCCAATGATTGCATGAGGCTTTGGGGGAATATCTAGACACAATTCATAGCAGCTTGAAATTATATTCTTCAAAAAATTAAATACCAAGATACCTTAAAGCTCTATGAGCTTCTCTGAATTAGCTGTTTTTAAACTATTTTATTTATAATGAATTTTATTTATTTTCATGAATTTCAAGCCATGTTACAAGCATACTTTAAACTTCACCATGATCCATTCAATAAATGTGTATCACCTGCCCTTATCAAGCTCTTGTGTTATAATATGGGACAAAGCACTAAAAATCCATCTTCATTTAAATTTGTTCTTAGGAGGAGTGGAGGATTGGATCAACCAAAACAAAAATGAATTAATAAAGTAGAACGTACGTGTTGTGAGGAAAATTTAAAAGAAGAATAAGGGGAAAGGTAGTGATGTGGGTAATGGATGACACAGCAACTTTAAATAGAATATATGGAAGAATTCTTGTTAAAAAGAGGACATTAAAGCAGACATGGAGATAAAGGAGTGTAACGAAGTGATGCATGTGTATATCCTTGGAAGGGCATGATGAGTAAATGAAATGGCAGGTAGAAAATTCTGAAGGCAGAATTAATGTGTTCTGAGAACACCAAGAAGGTTGTGTGGGTAAAGCAGGATGAACAGAAGGAAAAAATAAAAGATGAAACCACAGAATGGGGACTTGAAGACCCTTGTGTGTTCTATGGTTTTTGCTCTAAGTAAAACGAGGGAACAACTGAAGGGCTTTGAGCAGAGAAGTTACATGATTCCATGCAATATATTATGATTTCTATGTATGTTCCAGTGTGAGGAATAGACTTTCAGGGGCAAAGTGAAAGGAGTAGACAGTAGATGGGCTACTCAAGTAGTCTATGGGAGCCATGATGCCACTCCACATTAGTGCCAAGTGAGCCCATGGAGGGGTGACATACTGCATTTTTCAAGACAGTGGGATGTTGATAGTAAGGGAGGTTAGACATGTATGGGGACAGCAGATATCTCTGCAATGCCCTTTTAGTTTTGCTGTGAACTCAAAATCGCTTGAAAAAGGACTTTTTTAAAAAAAAGAAACCATGAGCTATCATGACTTAAGTACTGAATACTACAGAAGAGACGATTTATATATTTAAAAAAATGTACCTGTGTGCAAGCAGCTAGGTGACAAATATTTTTATACATGAATAAACCACTAAAGGAAGAGCTGATGTTATTGTAATAGTATTTTATTTCAATTATACTATAATATTTATTGTTTTTGTTTTGAATCTCTATCTTGATGAAATCTTGCAATTTTTAAGTCATCTCTGGAAAAAATAGTGTCAAGATACAGTGGGCAATGAAGAAAGCATAATTGCATGTTTGTGGATGTTTCCTCACACTTTGGAAGGTTTTATTTTGCTCCTTTATAAAAAATCCCTCAGAGTGAGAGGGGCAGATGCCATTCTTCTTGTCTTTCAACATTTCCCTGACTCTTTAATCTCAGAGTATAGCTTCATGTAGTGATATAGAGTTCAGAATCTGGAAGTATCTGTTTTTCTTCACTTACGGTTTGCATATAACCTTTTGCTAATTCATCCTCTCACTTTCCTTTTGACCACCATAATCACAAGAATTAGAATGCATTACTGAAGCATCTCTTCTTGGATTTTTTAGCTTGGAAAAGAGAGCTCTAAAACAGTAGTTCTTAACCAAGGGGAGTTTGGTTTCCCAGAAGATACTTGGCATCATTTGGAGACAGTTTTAATGCTCATGTTTGTGGAGGGGGAGCGTTTCTGACACCTTGAGGATAATGCTACTAAACACCTATAATACACAGGACAAGTTCTGTCAACATAGAATTATTGACACCCAAATGTGAACAGCAGTGAGATTGAGAAATCCTGCTCCAGAACAACAGTTTTAAACTGCTGCTATGGGATAGATAGCATCCTAAGAACACAGATCTTTCATCAGTTTGAAGAAATCAGTCTACAGATTGATCTTCCTGAGACTACAGGAAATTAATGTTGCTTCATAATGGGCTTTTCCATAGGGTGAATCAAGCAGCAGTTCAGCACTTGCCATAGTATATTATAAAAATTGCTTTGGGGTTTAATGAAACACAAGGAGGTATAAAAGCATCTTCAATAAAATGCTAACAAGATTTCACACATTGTAATTGAGGGATAAGAGGGTGACAGCATTGCTTTTCAGATTTAAAGGAATATTTTCCCACTTATTCAATTAATTTCTTTTGTGGGCTGAGTGATGGTGGTGACTGTCCATTCCACATTGACAATTTCAGCTCCAATATACTAAGAAAAAACCCGATGATTATAACATACCCTCTTTTCTTTTTATTCCAGTTGATCAAACATGCATCTGAGGACTACAAATTATATTAACAACGACAAACTATCAGGAACAATTCTTCAAAAGCTATTTACCAAATTTATAAATGTGATGGGGCAGTCCAGGAAATTCTCCCTCATTTCCTTATTTCATTGATTTTTTTCAGCTGCAATATTTTTCACTTTTTAACCTTTTTGAAACAAGGTTTATCTTACGATGCAATGCAATCATATAATCACTGTCACTCAGGAAGCAGTCATGATGTAGTTATGTGAAACTTATCTGATAAGATAAAGAAAATGTCAGCATCTGTGTATCCTACACCAATAATATTAGGTTAGTTACTGAGAAGTCTGTTCACAGAGGTGTAGCCAAAAACAACTCTGGCCACAGTGAGACTCACATGCACACTAACAAGAAGTTCACACTCTCACAGCTTGTATTTTCAAAGATTCTTCACAGATATTAATTCACACAATCCCTTCATGAATTATTCTAGAAATAGTATGCTTGCAATTAGGAAATGGAAAGTACTCAGGCTCTTGAGACCTGAAAAGCTATCACAATAATAGGATTTTCTCTCAAGACACCTTTGCAGTCTTCAAGAGCAGCAAGTGTGTTCCTTCTACTCAGTCTCCCTTGAACTTATCTAGTGGCATCAAATGTCTTCCATGACATACAGACTGTTTGTGGACCCTTAAAGCAGACCAAGTGCATAACACTCTACCCATGACCCTTCTCATTTCCATAAAACAGAGAAGCACACAAGCAGGATAAGAAGTGAAATAGCAAGTGGAGGCAGTAATAACTTCCAGGGTTTTCATCTTTGATTGAGGAAAGAGCAAAACAAAAGAAAGCTCTAAATGAATGAGTGGTAAAATGAACTTTCTGAACATGCTGCATAAATTTCACATTTCCTTGTCAAGGAGTACTACTGTTTGAGAAATGCCATTTACTTTCCAAATGGGCATACCTTTTTCCTGGAATTGGGTCAATCACAGGGAGAATAGTTCCTCAGTAATGGCTCTGTGATGGAAATAATCTTTAGGGGGAAGATCAAATTCAGATCAGGACAAATAGCCCTCCTAATATTTGAATGAAAATTGGAATTGGGTGCCAAGCAGTTCTGGAATTAAGGGAACTGTCTCTAGCAGTCATTGTTCACTAGCAGGAGCCCCTTGGGCTCTGGCTCCAGAGTAGGAGTGATACTTTTTTCTCTATTCTAAGAAAAAGGGAAGAGATTCTCTCACTGAAATGTCCAAAGACGTGATTATTGCTGACCTGGGATATGAAGTGTGTTAGTGACTTCCTGGAAAAGAACCCTCACATATGCAACCACGGGACTATAGAAATACCATAGAGATGCAGGGGTTAAAATGAGCTCTTTACAAATTTATCTTAGGCTTTACCACAGAGCAAAAACAGCCCAGCACAGAGGAACTTTTCAGCAGTTGCATGAACCACATGAAACATTTTTCTCCTGCCTCTATATAATTTATGTGTATGTCTGAGGAATCAAGGTCATTCAAACTGTTGAAAAAATAATAAGTAAAATAAATATTCCACAAAGGGTAGAAGAAAATTTGTAATATGCATAACCGTCAATTGTTAAAGTTTCCCTTATGTTTTATCTTGATAAAATTTCAATGCTCTTGTCTAATAAGATTTTAGTGTTGAAAATTTCTTCTGACTGCTCACTTACTGATGGCTTCTCTCTTATTATACACACTGGACTATCCTGTCACACACTGTAGCTTTGAGCGAAAGAAACATAATGGAACCACTGCTAGCAAAGGCCAACAATTTTATTTTTTAAAGAGAAATCCCAAACAAAATACATACAGCTAGTCCAGTTTTTTAAATTAAAGCTTTCATAACTAGCTTTGCTATTTCAACTGTTCAGATACATATCTCTTGTTTCTATCTCTGACTTGGTTCTTATGGGTTTTGAAATTGAAACAAAATTCTAAATCATAGAATTGTAGACTTTTCTAAATGAAACTTGATGAGCGACTGAAGAGTGGTGATAAATAAAATAGGAGCAATTTATAGGTGGCTTATGTATCTTTGCATCTTTGGAAAAATTTTTAAAAGTTAGTTTAAAAAGGCAAAACATTAACTTGAATTTGTTGCTTCTTAGCAATCTTTTTTCTAACAACATCTCTGAGGTTTGTAGGACTATTGAGATCACCTATTACAAACTTTTACCGGGTACACAAACTTAAATGGCATTCAGTGAACTGCAGTAGCTGCCCAGATTTTATTTAAATGTCTCAGATCTCCTACATAACATTCTGATGATGAGACAAATGTATAATACCAAACAAGTATTGCCTTACCTCCTTACAATGAACTACACCAACATTTTCTTACACTTTGTCAGTGATGTGTTGGTAAATGTTTAACAAATGATAGTTCAAAGGACTGAAGAGCATTTGCTGACACCCCTGCTGTAAATACTGATTTCAAGCTTCAATGAGAAGTCTCTAAAAACAGAGTTGGGGAGAGATGTACATGATTCATTCTCCTGAGCAAAGAGTCCTTCTCTTTTGTTGTGATGAGATTTTTTGCCAAGGCCAACACTTAAATTTGAAATCTGTATCCAATACCTTCTAAAATTCTTCCTGAAAACTTTACTCCTAGAATTAAATTTTCCTTCTATTTCATCAATTTCTCCAGTGTTGGAGAATTTTTTCCAACAACATCTAACATGCTATCATAGCATGAAGGGAGCAAGCAATAGCTTTTTAATTCTCTCCATAGCATTCATCACTACTTGATAGCTTTTTGTGTGCTTAAGTTTTTTAATTATATTAATATTCTGTCTCCTTCAATGAGAATGGATGCCTCAAAAATGTGGGAACCGCATGTGTCTTGTTCATACTGTTATCTCTAAAGTTAACAATAGCTCTAGGAATACAAGGCATATTTAAGAACTAGTTATTGATTTAGGGAAACAATAGAAGTCTTCATAGTAAACACTTTATTTTTCATAGCAGTTATCAGAAATTTCATAGTAAACTCTTCATTTTTCATAGTACTTATCATTAGAAATTTCTTCTTCACATTGGTGAGAATGAATCTTCTCCTAATTCTATCCACTGGTCTCAGATATGCTGTAGCTATTGAGATATATGAATCGGTTTTGTGTGTTGGCATATAGCAAGCAGGAAAGAAGAGTGCATCTAACTGCTCACTTATACCTTTATAAAACATGACTTATATTTTACATATAATTAATATTATAATTTAACATTAAGTTAAATGGTTTACATTCAAGATGATCCTTGCTCGCTTCTTTCTGAGCAGACGTGCTACCTTGTATCTTTCATCAATGATATTCTCTTTTGGGCTATTACACAGACTTCCCTTCCCTGGTTAACCCTTTAGATACTACTGACCCTTAAGATCTCTTTTACACTTGTGCAATTAATATGCACTAAGAAAAAGTTTTTTGTTTTGTTTTGCTTTCTTTTAAATAGGCACTCTGTTTTCTCACACTTCCCTGTTGATCTCAATGACCAAAACCTGATAATTCCTCAGGTCTTAATCTCCAGCTAAATTATCTCTCTTGAGGTTCAAAATTTGCAAACTCAACTTTTTACCAGACGTCTCCATTTAAATGTACTATAGATATCTCAAAGGAACAGGCACGGGCTGAATATGTCTTCCTCTGCTGCACCCTAATCACATTTCTATTTCCCAGTTTTGCCTATCTCAGAAACTGGCACTCTCCACCCAGTTGAGAAACCATTTCTCTTTTATAGCTCTTTATCATGCCCTCTCTGAGTTGCCTCTTTCCAAGCTTTCTTCTGTCACTGGAAGAAAAGGTCTGTCTTCTGCAAGGTGGTATCTTCAGAACATAGCACTGTGGGTAACAAATACAGTTTGTTGAATGCTACTGTTTTTCTAAGGTATTAGAGAAAAGGCTTGCATACCCTTTCAGGCTTCTATCCCTCTCAAAAGTCCAAACACTACATCTACTAGGGGAGTGCCCAAACTGAGTACTTATTAAGTGAATATGGTTAAATTTGATATAGATTATACACTATAATAAGTTTTCCCTTTGGTGCAGCCACAATAAGCTTTAGAATGGCTAATCCAGTATACGTCACAACTCAAATATGCCCATTCAATGCCCGAATGCCTTGACATTATTCTCATTTTTGATGCCTTTTTCTTTCCAATTACATGGTTGAAGCACAGAACACTGAAGCACAATTCTTCTTCCTCAATATCACAGTGGTTTAAATTCAGATTCCTTAGAGTTTTAAGGAAAATGCATACAGAAGAGGATGGAAAAAGTTGTTAATGCCTTGAAATAAAATTTAACTCTATTAAGTATAACTCGAAAAGGGGAGAATTCAGGCATTAAAAATTTCTATTTTATAATAGCCTTTAAAATTTGTTGAGATTACTTTGTTTTTGCTGTTTGTCCTAAAATGTCCAGCGACTCACTGTGATTAGACCCAAGTATTGAACCATGTGGAAGACCAAAAAACGACTAATTTCTCAAAAGTGAAACTAGACTGTATTATAATTTGGGGAGGGTGGAGGAACACCATTTGCACAGGAAATTGCAGGCAGCAGGAGGATTATTCACTGTTTTTGATTGGAAAGCCTCTAATGTTTTAGGGAGCCTAACATTCTACTTGTATATAGGCCTGGGAGATTCCCAGGGAAGGGGAAGAGAACAGCAGGTGTTCTTGCCTCCCCCGCACCCCCCGACAGTCTAATACCTAAACTGGCAGTGAGACTTACAGTCTGTGTCATGATGAAAGGAGCTCCAGAGTGACTGCCACAGTGTATGCAATCCTCTGACACTTTCTAAACTGAGTAATATATTTATATAAATGAAAGTGTTAAGTGGTGAGTGAGCCTGGATATTTATATACTTAGGCATTCTCATTAGTTGCTTGATATTTGAGCAGACATTTAAAAGTCTTTTGGAGGGATGAGCTCATAGGTCTATATTGTCAATTTTCACAAGAACTAGACAATAAAGAATCAGTACTAATAGCAGTTCGACAGAATTTAATGAAGAACACAAAGAAAACTTGTAATTTGCCCTGGGTAATTCACACATATGTATCACTGAAAAATGAATTTGGGAGATGCTAACTTTCCATCTGTACTATGAAGAGAAAAATGGAAAAAAAATGATTTACCAACTGTCAATAAATGATTTTAAATGAATCCTCATGTTCTCATCCCCAAATAAACCTCCAGTGCCCAAAATACGCTTTCAGAGCTCCTTTGTTAGGGATGATATTTAATTTCCTTGCAATTCTCTAATTTCTATAATGTGTTATAGCACGTTGACTTCCAGATCTTCCATTATTTTCTAAGTCTATAATAAAATTTAGTGTTATTTGTGGTTGAGGAATAAGGAGCAATGGTTTGGATTAGGTCAAATGTGTTTTTTGCAGTTTCATTTGGTTTCCTTTGAACTCTTCAGTGTACTCCTCTTTCCATTGAATTAATTCCTGCTCTTCTAAGCTATATTATGGAATTACAATAAACAGCCTGTCCTAGGTTTGAGTGTTGTTTGAGATTCTAGATTAAAGAGGTAAAAAGTCTTGTTGTTAATCTTTTTACTTGCATTAAGATTCAATTTAAAAACATATACAGCTAATACAAGGTGAGATTTGTTGATCTTGTTGAGGTCGGTAAATTTTTTTCTAAAGGATTAGGTAGGTTTGAAAGCCACTGATTAAATCTCTAGGTAAGAAGCATAATTCCAAATTTATGTAACAGAATACTATTTCAAAGACTATTAAGAAACTTTCTTTGCTGCACTTTGATGATGAGATTTGGTGATTAATTCTACCACAGAGGCCTTCTCCATCTTCCCTGGACAACTAGAGGCATTGAATACTGTTATACGGGGCAGCTAGTTATCTGGGCTGAGACACAGGAAGGACATCACTGTAAAACCTCAGAGTCAAAAATATGCTCTAAATTTTAAGTTTTCATAAAAGGGAAAAAGTCAGGTTTAGGTAGAAGTAAGGAAATTCTGATGTAGACGTGAGCAGTAGTTTTTAGAGAGGTGGAAAGCAGAAAGGCAAGAAAAAGATTCACAAAGGGACATCTCAGCACGCAGCTGAACAGCCAGTGCAGCAGCCTGACAAGAGAGCACATGTTGGTAATGAAGAGCTAGGTCGTTCGTTCTTTCAAGTTCTATTCATTGAGGTTAACAGCTAATAGCATTGTTCAATATATTCTGAGAGCCACATAGCGTGAGCACATTAGAAGCATTAATTTATTTAGCTTACACAAAAATCCTGTGTCCCACATTATTATTTCCTTTTTTATGGAAGGGATAATAGAGGCTCAGACAACTAAGATGCCCAAGATCACATGAAGTAATAAGGGTTGAAAGTTGAACACCACCCACCCCCCTGACTATAAAGGCTCTACTTTTAATCATTTTTCTAACTTTTCTTTCAGGATAAGTCCACCCAAAAGCCAACTTTGTGCCTCTGTTTCTTGATTAGCCAGAGTATACTCAAGACTTTGCCCACCAAATCCATATATCTACTGTGTGTAGATAGTTTCCACCCAGTGGCTCAGGATGTTTACTGGTAAGACCAAAGAATGAATGAAGGGTCTTTGGGTGACTGTTGATGATGAACCAAGTAGGGAGCATCTAGAAGATGGAGCCAAGTAGCGAACCCTCACTGGGTCAGTGCAGGGGTGGAACACAACTTTTAGTTGTTAAAATAGCTTTGATACTTTAACTCTTGCAGTTTCAAGAAAACGCAAACATATACTCTTGACTCTGGGTGCAGGCACAGCTTGGGAAGTGAGGCTGCCTGCGGGAGGATGAGCCCGCATTTCCTCTGAACAACACAGAAAAAAGTGCAGCACTGAGGAGTGAAGGGAGAAGTAGAGCCTTTGCTTCCTAAAGCTCTTTCATTTTGAAGTCTTGACAATTCTGTGATATCGGGGAAATATTATAGCTCTTTCCACATTGTCTGTATTTTAACACTGGCATATTCAACCAGGTTCTGGGATCCTTGGAGCGCAGCTACTTATTAAAAAATAATTAACAGTGAGATCATCACAGGTGGAACTGAGTTTTAACAAAAGAGCTCATGGAATTTTTAGGGTTTTAAAATTGCTATATGTGAAGATTAAAACTAGCAACAAAGAATAGGAAATGAGTCCCTGAGGTTAGTGTCCACAGTAACCATACTTGAGTACTGCCTGTTATTTTGAATTTTAATTTCTTTAGGCATTTTTAATATTAAGTACCTTTACAGTCATAAATAGACAAATAGCCTAACAAATTAAGAAACTCCTTTGCATTTTTGAAGCACAGTAGGAGAGTATTTTTCATATATTTTTACTATTCTTGCAGTTAACATACAGGAACATTTTTTAAAAGTCCCATTTACAGGTATCCCCTTCAATAAATAGGAAAGATGTTTTCCACATAACCTTAGGACACAGCCAGATAATCATAGGTGAGATGGTTTGCCTTTTTCCTCACACAGAAGCACAGTTGTGCACACGTACATCCATGCACATGTATACCTGCACAAATACCTGCAGCTTTCTTATGGTATGATATTTTAAAGGAAAAAAAAAGTGATGAAGGAAAGGCATGCAGAATACTCAATATTTATTGAGTAACTAGTATGTGTAAAAGTTATGAGTGTTACTGGGAATAAGGATGAATAAGCACGGGTTTGGTCCTAAAGAGCGCCTTAGTATGGAGAGGCAGGAAGTAGGAGATGTGAGGGAGACACATGGATATAAAACTAATGTCTGATAAGGGCACACAGAAGCTGAAATAAACTGAAAGCCAGCTGCAAAGCAGGTGTCCTCTCACTCACTCCTTGACTCTGAACAGCACAAGTCACGCTAGACCTTTAAGAAGACTACCAAAGAACTCCCTTGTGAGGCCTGAACACATTATTCAGAGCACAAGTAACTGCTATTCATCAAATGTTTACTTGACATTCATTTTCTCTAGTTCTCACATCTTGTGAGCTTGTTTTAGAGACAAAACATCAAAGCTTCAGAGAGGTGTAGTGATTTACACAATGTCACAGTGGGGTAGTGGCAGAGCTGGAATCCAATGCCAGTGCTGGCTGAAATTCTGTACTAGGCCAACAAGAGCAAGCTTGTCTAGCTTTGACTCTAAAGATTCTCTTTTCTGTGGCCAGGGCCATTCTTCCCAGGGTGTCTGTTCTGAGAGTGGCTGTTCCTTGTTTTTGCCCTGTTAGCTGTGGGAAGATTATCTCGGTATTGGCTGTTGAAATAATGCTGGGTAGAGTCTCTCTCAGTGGTTTCAGAGTTTTGCTTCTGTCGAATACAGTCTGCAGAATGCTGGCTTCCTGCTTTCCTTGTTAACCCCTAGTGTGGCTCTTGTTGGTTTGGTTAACCCTATGACATTGTGTCTATTGTGAGCTTCCTGCATTCTCTGCCAGATCAGCAGTGTGAGTATGCTGGGGCAAAGGGAAGGGATTTATTCTACTCTCTTTGGCAGGAAGAACTGCTTCTTTGTCAGGCTTATAGTTGCAAACACATGCTCCTTTATGTAGCTTCACAATACTTCCTGAGTGACACCATGAACTATTTCCTGGGCAGCAGAAGCTCTGGGGTCATTGCTGAATTAGTCTTTAGCTTCCTCTGGCATGCGAGTCTTCAACTGTTTTGTTCAACAGAACTATTGAGCTCTGCATGTGATGGAAGTCAGAGTCTCGTGAACCGAGTCTTTGACAAAAGGAATCAAAAGATGGGTCTTTGACAATTGTGTTTTGAACACCACTGTGTACCCAAAGTTCAGCAAAATACATGGATGAGACATAGTAGGTGCTCAGTAAAAGTTCATTGATGCCTGGGCTTGTATAAGCTACTAGGCTTTATGTGTATATGTGTTAGATCTTCTCTCCTTTTTTCCTCTGAATGGAGAGGCCTAATTACTGTCATGACTGAAAAGACTGAAAGATAATTTAATTGATTCAGTATAAGAGGTGGTAGACACATAGAGAAAGTAATAGAGATGTATGCTAGATCAAAGGATTTTTGGGGGGTATAGTGTTGTTTGGATTAAATTGTATTTTTTCAGCATGACTAATAACCATAAATATAGTGTCTATTTCACTTTCCTTCCCTCCTGTCCTCTCTACACACCCTTTTTTTGTGCTGAATATGCATATAAAGCTGCTATACAATTTCTAGGAAAGGTAACATTACCAGAGAAGGTCTGGAGAACATGAATTCCCTCCAAAATCTGAACAGACCTGTAAAAAGTAAAGGTATTGAATGAATAATCCAATACTTCCAAAAAATAAAAGGTTATGAACAATGGCTTCACTGATGAATTCTATTAAACAGTTAAAAATTAGTAACAGTCTTTCTCTGACTCTTCCAAAAAAAGGTAAGTACATTCTAACTCTTCTATGAGGTCAGCTGTCTTAGTTATTCTTCTCTCATTGCTGAGACAAAATACTTGACACCCAACGTGAAAGGAAAGGTTTATTTAGCTCACAGTTTGTAGAGGTTTCAATCCATAATTAGCCAGCTCCAAGGCAAGGTGGCGTGGCAGACAGGCATTGCAGAGGAGAAACAGCTCATAGTGGACAAAAGGTAGCAAAGCAGCAAGGGTCAACTACAGCTCTTAGTATCCCTTATATCTTGTCCACACCGTTAACCCTAGTGCCCTTGATCCCAGCATTGCACTGTGAATCAGTCTCAGCATCACACATTATAGATCCAGCTACCTGTGACAAAGCCTCATTTATGACTGCATGAAGCTTTGAGGGGGACATCTAAGCACAAGCTTTAACACCAGCATTACCCTGATGCCAAATCCAGATAAAGATATCACAATAAAGAAAAACTGTAGACCAATATTCCTTGTGAATAAAATTGTGAAAAGTCTCAAAAAATTACCAACAAACTGAATTCAGCAGCATATTAAATGGATTATGTATCTTGACAAAGAGATTATGTATCCTGAAAGAGACTGGTTCCAACATAAGAAAACCAGTCAAATAATACAAGAAATGAATAGAATAAAGAGGGAAAAATGCATAATCGTTATAATTAACGGATATAGAAAAATTCAACATTGATTCATAATAAAAGCACTCCAAAAATTAGATACAAAAGGAAACTTCTTCAATCTGAGTAAGAGAATTTATAAAAATTCAGAGCAAACATCACACTCAGTGGTAAAAGACTGAAAACTCCGTCAAAGATTAGCACGAAGGCAAGGATGCCTGCATTAATTACTTCCATTCAACACTGTCCTGTGAGTTGTAGGCAGATCAATTAGACAAGGAAAAAAAAATGAAAGAAAGATCTCTGAACTGAAAAGCAGGAAGAAAAATTGTCTACTCATTGATGAAATGATTTTATTTCTGATAAATCCTAAATATTCTATAAACTAATAAAAACATTGAAGCTAATAAATCGGTAAATTTTCAGAATAGAAGATCAATACACAAGAAGCACATTTCTGTACAAGGGTGATGATCAACATAAAAATGTAAATAAAAAATAATTGCAGTGCAGCATATCCATCTGGTGGAATATTGAGTCATAAAGAGGAAAGAACTACAGATAAATGCCCTGGAATGGATGGCCCTTTAAAATAGAATGTTAAGTGAAAATGACTAGACATAAAAGGTCATGTACTATGTGATTCAAACTACATGAAATACCCAAAATCTATAAATTTATGAAGATGTAAATCAAATTAATGTTTGACAGGGCCTAGGAGAAAAAGAAAAATGGGGAATAACTATTTCTTGGATACTAGAGTTCCTTTGATGGTGACAAAAGTATTTTGGAGCTTGAAAGTAGTGATGATTTCATAACACTGTGTATGTACTAAATGCCCCTAAATTATGCATTTTAGAAATGGGTAATTTTATGATATATGAGTTTTGTCTCAATAAAACACAAAGAGGGAGAAAAGGAAATTCTAAAAATATTGGTTATTTATGGATTAGACTGGAATAATGGCCAAGGTTTTGTTATCTTCAAAATTTGACTAAAATTAGAGGTAAATCAAAAATGAAAAAAAGAAAAGATGGAACTGTTTGTGGCTAGACTGAGATGGTAAACTTGTGTTGATAAGAAAATATACTACAGAACTGGTGAGTACACCAACAAAAGTATTTGCTCATACTGTGTCCACAGCTTAACACTACTGCATCTGAGAATTTGACATCTATTGTCAACCCCTCTGCAATTACTAGTTTGCTTAAAGATTACCCAAAGTCTGTCCTGGGTAGGCAGGAGCCAATGCATCAGCTAAAGGAGAGTGTTCAAAATCTGACTCAGGCAGGAAAAAGCGCTCATGAAGGTTGAGAGGATATAACAAAGGAGAGAAACATATCAAAAGCCGGGGAAAACATCTATCTAGTTGTATTAATGTAGAGAAGGATAAGCAGAAGTCTGAGTCAAAGCAATTAATTGGGTTAGTCAGATGAAATGGAGTGTTTTCACAAAAGTGAGTACATTGATAGCACATGGAAAAATAAAGGTAAGGTAATTAAAGACATTTAAAAGGCACTTGTGGTCTTTGACAGTTAAAGAAGGAGTTGCAGAGATCACCTATTGAACTTGAAAAACACACATCATGTACAAAATTCAGTGCTAAATTTACATAATTTCCTTTAAAAAGAAATAATTAATAGACTATTCTACATACTCAAACATAGTTTTTAGATTAGTTGGGGTAAAGATGGATGAGGATATTCCATATAGTGAGATATATATTGTATCCTAACAAATAGGCAGAAATTAATCACAGATGGGATGTATAGTGATATTTTTTGCAAGTAACAGAAAGAATGCATTACACATGGGAAAAAGAGTGAGGACTCTTTAGTGTAATAGTTCATATTATACAAGAAAAGACAGCAAATCTGGATATGTAGCACGGGAACAGACAAACAAATGTCCTTAACACTGGTGTGAAGAGTTTAGATAGTATCCTCCATGCAGATGGTATCCAATAGAGAGTTTTAAGGAAGGTTACAGTAATTATAAGATAAAAGCACAATTAGCAATTTAATAGCATTCAGGGTGAATTGAAAACATGGGAGATTATAATAGGGAGATGATTGGTTAGGATGTTCGATGCCAATCCAAAATGGTTATTACAAGGCTGGGACTGGTACACTGAAACTGAAAGAAAAGATGGTATGAACGCGCAATGTACTGATACAGAAGGAACATTCTAGGGACGAATCAGTGTTTAAAAATTTATAGTGAAAAAAATTATAATGATTCCCAGGTTTGTAAATGAGAAACTAATACAGTGGAACCAATATTAAAAAATAGAATGATTGAGAGGAAGAAGTAGATTTGGGGCAGGAAGAATGAGTTCTGTTGGATATTCCAAGCTGGAACTTCAAGAAGCGTATGAGACACATATTTCTTCTGGGGTAGGGATTCAAGACTGGAAATAAAGAGAAATCCAGGTGAGAAAATACAGATGTTAGAGTCATTGTTTGGCCTCCTCTCCTACCCTCTCAGGTATTCAAATTTGAAAGGTACTCTTGATAAATCATTGAAATAGCATATACATTATTATGTCACGGAAGGACTTCTTGCTCTTCTCTTGTATTTTCCTCTTTTGACTAGGATGATGAAGAAACAGAGCCTCATAAGATGGGCAGGCTTGTTGCCCTGAGCTGTCAGCCACTGAAGAAGCTTTTTCCTCTACAGATGTATTCTCTTCCCGATTTCCCTTCCTTCCTGTTTATCCTTAGTTCACCTCTGAAGACTCGTGTCAGATGGAGCTTGGAGTAATCATAAATACAGGCTCAGTTAAAAAACACACACACATCAATTCCAATGTATGTAACCTTACTGGATTTTCAAGAAATGTGCCTAAACCCTACTCACCGTGTCATGTAAGCTGGGTTGGGTGCCTTCAGAGGGACATAGCTACTTCTGCCCTGTGATGTGTATTGCACAAAGTTGGGCTGGTTCATGTCCAGCTGTAATCTGACTTTTAATGGGTGTCTTGAGAAAAGTGTAATAAAGGCAGTTTCCAGGTTGAAAGATGAGATGAGAACATTGACTGTCAAAGGCAAACAGAGTAAGACAAAAAACTAATTGGAGGCCAGTTAACTTTAGTCATTCTTTCAAGAAGTAGATTTTTCGAATACTTCTCAGGGCCCAGTGGTACTGGTTCCTTGAAAAAAAAATAATACTTTTACATTAAGATCTTATAAATGCTATGGATCAGCCATGCAAATCTGTTAATATCCATCTGCTTTCAAAACTTGTTGTCAGAGCAATGTTACATTTAGCTAAGTGAACACTGATCAGCCTAATGCTATTAATATCTTTCCTTGCCATTTTTTAAAAAAATTCACAAGGTCAAATGGGTCCTCACTCATCCTTAGTGAATGAATAGTTTCAGAACTGTGCCAATTTGGTTTTGTTTGCTGAATGCATTTTTACAAGTATCTGAGTTTCCACTTCTGTAGCTATGAGGGTTAATTAGATCATGTGATGGTAGCAGAGGGCGGGCTGCGAAACAAAGCGAAAAACAGCAACCAGAAGCTCACAATGAGTTAGCTTCAGCTGTGTCAGCAAGTGTATTGTTGGTAAGAAAAAGAGACTGTGGGGTGGGCAGGGACTGGAAGAAGGAGGGAAGCAGGAGGGCCAGGGTCGTAATAAAATAGCTTCCTGTGCTCCTGGAGAAACCTGAGGAAAGAGCTTCTTACTAATCAAGACAACTATGATTGAGGCCAGTTTGGCAGAAATTGCAGGTCCTACCCATTAACAACCAGAAAGGCTAAAACAAGGCAGCCTTCTATTTCTTTGCCCAACTTGCTGGGTTCCCTTAGAAGAACTCTCAGATCTGTGCTAGGCCTGCGGTGATGCTTACCGAGGTTTCATTGCCTCCCTCAATTTATCAACAGGAAATTTAATTCACTATTTGTACCAAACCATTTCTTTTCACTGAGCCTCAGATGCTTTTCTGTAACAGGGTGAAAAGAGACATTCACTAAGCTTCCTTCCAACTTAACAGTTCATGATTTCCGAAAAGGAACAGAAAATATTTTCCTAGGAAAGAGTATCAGATGGATCCAGGCTACCCGAAAGCTATTGCTGCATTTTTATTCATGGTTTTTGGAGCCACGTTCTTGATGGTAAATTCACATAGACATTTTGCCACAGCTACACATCCCCCACTTGACCCCAATTACAAATTTCTATTGCCACTGACTGAGAGTTAAAAAAAGTACCCATGTTTTTAAAACCAGTGAAGCACAAGAGAAGTGTTGACAACTTAGTCTTCAGTATACCAATGCTTTTTATTTCTGATAATGTCCACAGGTTTCCCCTCCTGAATTCATAATTTGGTAGTTAAATATTACATCTTGTCAACATTGCACTGCTGTGCCAGAAAAGTTGTTAGTGACTTTCTGGAGAAGAATTTAACATTGTCAAGAATTTTCAAAATTGTTTCTTTGTAGTAATTCTTCTTCCATTTTTTCTTTTTTGATATTGCTAGAAAAGATCTGGAAGAACTGTGAAAAATAAATCAGGGTGGTGAGCATATGGTGGTCCATTATGCAAGCCGTCTTTCCCGGACAGCAAGGGATGACTGGGTACAATTCAAAAGCCAGCTCCTTAAGCCTCACCTGCTTCAATTGTTCTGCTTAAAGATAACAAGAGGAGGGGATTATGGGAGGAGATAAAGAAAGTCTTTGGTTCAGTACTCTTTGTGGTACTGTAGTCAAAATAAATGGGAAACATACTGAAATGTATTTGGAAAGCGATGTTTTGAGCTTTTGCTAGTAAATATTCAGTGGCAATTAAGCACTTTCAGTCAACGTGCGTCTGAGTATGAATGGAAGTGAAGCTGAGATAACAAATTCAATATCACAAGTTCTGGAAAGAAGGCTCCTGTTTGGAAATGCAAAAGAAAATCTATTAGGAATATATTAGTCAGAATAAAAGCTGGTAAAATGTTTTTCAGATCAATTCAATAGGTGAAGTTGAAAGATACTTCTTTTAACATTTGGAGGAACAGGATTCTCAGGGCTTTTTACTGGAAAATGATGTAATTCAAATCAATGGTGACACTCATTTGAAGTTTTATAGGACACTGTCTTTCTCCAATTTTAACCAGATAATATGGATTTTTGTTTGTTTTCTGCCAGTAGCTTGTCCTCTCTCATCTGCAACATCTCAAAGTCTTTCACATATGTTCCTGTTGTAGAGGCAACTCCTGGCCCCAAAATTGGCATTCCAATGATTTCTAGTGCACAAAAAATTAACATAATAGAAAAAATAATTATTGTTAACTATTCTAAATATTCTCAGAATTGTGAACTCTTGTCACTCAGGGTTATGTGTGTCACTTTCATCTTACATCACTGTTTGATGTTAGGATTTATTTTGTTCTTCTTTTTCAGCATTTCTTGCTCCAATCACTTTACTGATATTGGAAGCATCTATCCACAAAAGAGAGACGGAGGTAATGGCAAGGCGATTCAAGCCACTTCTTAGGCCTCCAGTTCACTTTGCCCAAAGAGCTACAGCCTCAGATGGCCTGTATGATAAAAACTGTTCGGATGACCACTCCTGCTGCCACACACCAGTCTCATATGGTACCTGAGATTCTCACACCTACTAAATCATACCACCAGTTTGCACACATTTTCTGTATTTGTAAACAGGTATAGTTCAGTTTAAATGAACCTCACAAGAGGGAAAATTGGAAGAATGTGTAACATCCAAAGGGATTAGGTACAAGTGGGAACATTAGACATTGTGTAGTTTTTAAGTAATTTGATCTTTTTGCCTATTTTTTCCTTTTTCTTTTTCTGTTTGTAGTGGCCTGGTTCACCATTCACAATTCAGGTTTCTAAATGATCACTCCAAAGCTCTACAGATTGCTTTGGATTCATACTTTTTCTTTTCGTGCTTGTACCACTTCGCATGAAAAGAGCCCTGAGATCCAAGTCCCACCAGTACATCTCCATGACCAGCAATGCTCATGCTGTAAACACAGATGTTACAGATTTTCATCAAATCAAAATATGCCTTATGTGCCATTTAGAAATTCCCTGGCAGCAGAGACAAAATTCCACCTTTCTTTCTTTCCTTTTTTTCTTTCGTTTCCTGTGCTTTTGGTTCGTATCTGAAAAACTGTAGCCTAAACCAGTATCTTGAAGTATTTCCTCTATTTTCTTCTAGCCATTCAGAATTTCAGGTCTTACACTAAGACTTAGATACATTTAGAGTTGATTTTTCTAACTGGTAAGACATAGGGACCTACTTTCAACCTCTATACATGAATATCTGGTGTTCTGAGCACTATTTATTAAAAAGTTAGTTTTTCCTCTAGTGTATGCTTTTGGCACCTTTGTTGGGAATCATTTGGTCATAGATGTGTATGTTAATTTCTGAAGTGTTCATTCTGTTCTTCTGGTCTATGCATTTGGCTTTATTCCAGCACCATGTTGTTTTGGCTACTATAGTCATGAAGTATGTCATGAAATCAGGTATTGTGATGGTCCTAGCTTTGCTCTTTTTGTTCAGGATTGCTTTGGCTATTTGGGTATTTTGTGGTTCTGCATTAATTTTTGGACTGTTTTTCTTTGAAGAATATCATTAGTATTTCGATGGGGATTACATGAATCTGCATATTCCTTTGGGTAGTATGGACATTTTAACAATACTAATTTTGCTAACTCATGACTATAAGTTATCCTCTCTCTCTCGCTCTCTGTATCTTCTTCAATTTATTTCATTAATGTTTTATAATTTTTGTTATAGAAGCTTTTCACTTTTTGGTTAAATTTATTCTTAGGTATTTTACTTTGTTTTTTATAGCTATAGTGAATGGGATTACTTTTTCAATTTCCCCTTCAGGAAGCTTGTTATTGGTATATAAATACACTACTGATTTTAGTATGCTAATTTATTATCCTGCAAATTTCCTGAACTCCTTCATCAGTTCTGACAGTTTTCCAGTGGGGTCTCTACGTTTTTTTTATATATATAAAATTATATTATCTATAAACAGGAATAATTTCATTTCTTCCTTTCCTATTTATATTCCTTTTATATCTTTCTCTTGCCTAATTTCTCTGGCTAAAAGTTCTAGTACTATACTGGATAAGAGCAGTAAGATGGTAAGAGCAGAAAGAGTGGGAATTATTGTTTCATTCCAGGTCTTAAGAAAATGCTTTCAGAGTTTCCTCCTTTAGTATGATCACAGCTGTGAGTTTGTTATATACAGCCTTGATTATTTTAGGATATGATCCTCTAATGCCCAATTTGTTCAGAGTTTTTATAATGGAGAGTGTTGAATTTTATCTATTTTTTTCATTTATTGACTAATCATGATTTTTTTCTTGATTCTGTTAATTTGATATACACATGTGTTGATTTTTGTATGTCAAAATATCCTTGTATTTTTGGAATAAATGCCACAGCAAAGGAAGAAATCAACAGAGTGAAGAGGCAACCTACAACATGAGAGAAAATATTTTCCTACTATTCACCTAACAGAATTAATATCCAGAATATATAATGGCCTAAAAGCATGTAACAACAAACAAGTAAAACACTTAAAAAAGGACAAATGATCTGGATAGGTATTTCTTAAAAGAAGAAATAAAGTGGTTAACAAAAATGCTCAATAATATTAGCTGTCAAGAAAACACAAATAAAATCTACAAGGGGAAACCATTTTATGTCAGTTAGAGTAGCTATTTGTAAAAGGACAAAAATAAATGCTGGTGAGGATATGAAAAGAACGAAACTCATACACTGTTGGTAGGAATGTAGGTTAGCATAGCTGATACAGAGAACAGCATGGAAGTTCTTCTAAAAATTAAAAATACAACTACCATATCATCCAGCTATCCTACTCCTGAGTATATATTCAAAGGAAATGAAGTCATCATACAAAATAGATTTCTGAACTCCCATGTTTATTGCTGCACGATCCACAATAGCTAAGATATGGAATCAATGTAGGTGTGTACCAACTGTTAAGTAAAGAAAACGTGATTTATAAATACATAGTGGATTATTATTCAGCCATAAAGAATGAAGCCTTGTCATTTGAACAAAATGGATGCAAATAGAGGACATTGTGTTAAATTAAAGAAACCAGACACAGAAAGACAAATATTATATGTTCTGTCTCATATGTGGGAGCTAAAAAAGTCAGCCTGAAGGTAGAATACTGGTTTCTAGAAGATGGAAAGAGAGGACAAGGGATAAAGGAAGGTTGGATAATGGGTATCAATACACATTTAGATAGAAGGAATAAGCTCTGGTGCTCTGCAGCACAATGAGCTGACTGCAGTTCACTGCATGACGTTTATTTCACAAAAGTTTAGAAGACAGGAGCTTGAAGATTCTATGTGTAAAGAAATGACAGGGAGAGGGAAATGCTGATTACTTAATGCAGTATGTATGTGTGAAATATTATACTGTACTCCATTAATATTGTACAGTTAATAAATGTTAATCAAAAATTAGAAAAATTCAATGAGGAAGAAAGGAAAAAGAGTCTTCAAAATACTCGAATCATCAACAGAAAATAAAAGACAAGTTTGAATTTCTCATTGTTAGTGTAGGGAAATCATTTTCCTCAACAACTCCAAGACAGATTTAGTGTATATCAGCTTTATCTTTTTTTAGTAACCAAGAATTCCATAAATGACATGGGCACAAAACTTACTGAACAATTATCTTCGTATGTGAGGTGTGACCCGTGTGTACTGACTTTGTTCAGGACTTTTATCATGTAGGTTCCTTCTATCTTTACATGTAACTATGGTTTCAGATTTTTACCTGGTGCAAAGATACAGAATGAGATCTCTGAAAGCATTCATTCAGTTTTAAATTTTCATATGTTTCACACATTAGTAGTATTCATTCATTTACATATTTTTTGCTTGGTTATTGGATGTTAACTTTTTAAGGTGCTGGGAATATGGCAGGAGAACAAAATATGAAGCCCCTGTGGAGTCTGTATGTTTACAGAGGGAGGCGACCACAACAATATCAATCAAAACAGCAACTGCTGTGACAAACAACTCAACCAATAAATATGTAATATGTTAGAAGAAAACCAAAGTAGTTCGGGGTTGCAATTTGCCCTTCTTCTCTCCTGGGTGAGTCCAGACTCAGTACTTAAGTGCGATGAGAGATCAGCTCATGAGGGATGGCCTCCCTCATAGGGTGACATTTGAGCAGTGATCTACCTGGAGATTTCAGGAAGGACAAGTGTTAGAATCACTGGAAGAATATTTGTTTTCTAGTGGATTATATCTAGTCAGCACTAATCCAAAAAGGCAATCTGAGAGTAAAAAATCAAGTAATTGGCCTCATGAACATAAACCAAGCAAAGTGGTTTGTAGTCTGAAGCTTTCATTCTTTACAGTATTTGCCTTCATGACCCTTCGACACAAACCAAGTAGTTTTAGGTTCTGTAGCTCTTATGGCAAAATAAAGTCCTTGACTGAAGGCACAGGTGGTGAAAAAGTTTTAGTGACCCCCATGCTTTCTTATGCTAGAATTTCAGCAGCAAGTGACAGACACAGGCAGTGCTTTGAAACAGTGAATGCTGTTGAACTGTCTCCCCAAGTCTGCAGTTAGAGTGTGAAATATTATACTGTACTCCATTAGTATGTACAGTTAATAAATGTTAACAATAAATGTTAATAAATGTTAATCAATAGGTGTTAATCAGCCATCACACACCAGCAGAGAGAGATGTCAGAAAGTTACATGGTGCTCTCAGCAATCAGTCGCCCAGTGGAGATGGACTGAGTGATCTGAAACTTAAAAAAAAGAATCATTTTACTACTTTATGGGGAATTGGTCTTTGGGAGAATGAGGCAAAATGGAAAAAAAAAACTAATATATGAAGGGAATTAGAAATTCAATTTTGAGAAGCCTGATAGATATTTTAGGAAGGTACTTGGTTATTCCAGCCTGGATCTTAAGGAAAAAGTCAAGGCTAAAATTACAATTTTGATAGTCGTGAGAACATAGACTGCATCTAAACTGCATCTAAAGGTATGGACCAGACAAGGCCACTGTGGAGAGATACAGGGAGGGAGAGAGGAAGAGAGAGAGAGAGAAGGAGAGGGAGGCAGAGACAGGGAGACAGAGGGGTGGGGGGAGAAAGGGAGAGGGAGAGAGAGAGGGACAAGGAGAGGAAGAGGGGAAAGAAGAGGGAGAAGGAGAAGGAGAGGAAGAGGGGAAAGAAGAGGGAGAAGGAGAGGGAGAAGGAGAGGGAGAGGGAGAGGGAGAGGGAGAGGGAGAGACTATAGGAAAGAGAAGGAGGTGTAGTACCAAGCTCTACAGCAATCTAGCTTTTGAAGGTCTGACAAGAGAAGGAACCAGAAAATAAAACCAATGCCTATCACATTACAAGGAAGCCAGGAGTGGAGGAATACGAAAGGGAAACCAAACGGCTATCTTTCAAGGAAAAAGGAATGCTCAACTGTGTCAAACACTGCTGCAAAAATGAGAAGTAATAGTATTAGTGTAAGAATAATAGTGATAGCTGACATTATTTACTAAACATTGTTCTGAGGATTCACATGGATGGTCCCATTTAATGCTCACAATACTTGTACTTGGCAAGTACTATTGTTTCAGTGGACCAGTGTGGAAATTTGGACTGTCTGGAGTGGTGTGAAGGGAAAATGGAAAGAGATGATGCATGTAGAGACGCAAAAATTTACTTTGCCTAAAATCAGGATATTTAATAAATGATGTCTATTATTAAAATATTGATGATGTACTTTATTATAAATAGTCTTTCAGGTGTCTCTTTTTCCTGCAGAACTATGAGCATGCTGGGGGTACATTTTGTATTTTTAATCTCTATATTTCAGACCTTACCCAAATTTCTGAATTAATGTTCATTTGGTTTAGAATTAGGAAAAAGCTATTGAAAGAAATTCATTTGGAGATGCCATTATTTAGGGTTTGAATAAAAATGGGAGTCAAATTTAATATTTTAAATGTACTCAGATCATTGCTGAGCCCAATAAACAGAATCTGATGAAATATTATTTCAATGATTTGTCCAGAACATTCATTTAGGGGATGATGGCTCTGTCTGTCTAAATTGGAGGTCCAAAGTTCAAAAGTCTAGATCACAATAGAAATGAGGGTAATGTACCAGTGTTAAGGTTTAGAATAAGAAGATTGAGGTGTACTGGACAAAAGTCAGAAGCTAACAATTCTTATGTGAAATCTCCCTTGTTTCTTAATGCTGGCATTTATCTCAGTTATTTTGATGGTGCTGTTCAGTGTAAGAGAACACATCTCTGGGATATATCTGGTCCAAGGATATTACAGTAAACTTGACAATCTGCAGAAAATCAACTAACATAGTAACAAAGAGTTGATTCTGAGGGAAAATCAAACTTACAGAAAAAAAAGTGAATTGAAGACTTTTTGACATAGTTTGCCATAGTTTTGGGCAGCATCTGGTTGTTTAAAAATAAAAGACCTTCAGTGAGAGTAGAAAAGAAAAACACAGGCAATCTGTCATCCTTAGTACTTAAAACAGAGTTGTGTGGAAAACCATGTGCCCTAAGGAAAACCTCACAGTAGGGCCTGGCTCTGCGGACTGCTGTAAGGTGTGCAGTCTCTATACCTCTGCCCTTGTTCCCACTCTCCCGCTCTGAGGCAACAGTTCAGGCTACAGCCTTAGGCAGCACTCGCATAAGTGGAAGAACCATGAGGTCAACTTTTCTAAGGGAAAACAAATCTTCTACGGTCAGGTAAATATTTTATCACTACTTGGCACATCACAACATACTGCTCAGATCAAAAGAATTTATCTGCAGAGATGTTTGAAACATCATTTCATACAAATCTATTGGCTGTTGAAGTGCTAACAGATAATATTCTAATTTGTCATTTAATCAGAATGAGTTTTTTTTTTTTTTTTTTTGTCTTTCAGACAACCTCAAATGCAGTTTTCTTTCATCTCTTTTCATATGGCCCATCATTTCTCCGGTGGGGTCTTTGGGGTTTGACATCAAGGGGATGTGTGGTTCTGATGTGTTAGCCACATGCAGAGGACAGCTAATTCTTCAATGATTTGGATGTCAACTAAATTATTTCTTTTGATCAGCCATGGCAGCAGAATACGTCTTTGTGTGGATGTGTAGAAAGCTACATCATTTATACACAGATAGACCAAAGAAAAATTATGTACAAAAAATCCTCAAAAGGTCATTTGGCGTTTTTTATTGTATTGTTAGGGCAAGGTTATTTTGTGTGTGTAAGTTAAAGGGAAGCTGATTTGTCATAGTGTTGTCCATTATCTGTCTGTCTGTCTGTCTGTCTGCTTGCCTGTCTACCTATCTACTTATCTACCTATTTATTCAAAGATTACTTTTTATACAGCTCCTAAATTAATCTGTAAAAAGTATATGAGATTTTAATTTACTCAAAAATTATGAATGAACAGTGAATAGAAGTCATCCAAATAAGTGGGCTTACTTTCCTTAATATGTTTCTCTTTTGGTCAAATAGTCTTTATAGGTCTTTGCTTGTTATATAAAAATAAATAATTTTATTACACTTCAATTTTCAAGTTGAGAACAAAAACTCATTACTAAAATGCAGGTTAATTATGTAATAGTAGGTAAATCAGATATTTGATATCTAGTATGGCATGGAAGTAGTCAAATTTGTAACATGACATTCTTAGACTTGATTCTACATGCACTGAATCATTATGGCTCACAATATCTATCTTTTAATATCCTAGTGATCTATCTTGGTTTATCATGAGTAGCATTCACTTTTCTCTCTCATACAGATAATAATATATGTCCCAGAAAGGGAGAATACATGTGAACATCTCACATCTCATTTGGACTCCTATGGATATTACCTCTAATCATTTTTAAAAGCAAGTAAATCTCGTGTCTTAATTAGAAGTTGAAATTTATTAAAATATTGAGTAAGCATAGCTCCTTGTCATTACCATAGTTAAGGCTATTGAAATAAAAAGTATAATCATAGTATGGAACAGAATTGTTAGGTGTGGAAATCAAGGAGCAGAATCCAGTTTGGTGGTTTTTTTAAACTGCTAATGAATTCTTTTACAATTAAAAGCGTGATATTAAAGAAAGACTTGAGAACTATAATTATGATTCTAACTGAATGCACATCTCTGGATATTAATGCATCTATTTTCTTTAATAGAGGGACAAATATTTAATAAATCATACAGCATAGTGTGTCCAGTGTCAATTTCAAAATTACTGATCCATTATGAAAAAGCGTAGGGTCTTATATCAGTGTCATTTAGATCATGGCTAACTTCTTCTACACTGAACACTGAAACCGCGTCATGCCTGACAGCCTCTCAAGTATTTGTTCCATTCTTTCTTTCCCTCTCTTTGACTTATGAGACTTTTAACATAAAATCTCACTGCATGACACAGGAAAATAAGAAACATGACAGCTTGCTGAATATAGAATGCCAAGGAGCATGGCAGCTTGCTTTAAACAAGGTAATTCAGTTTTGCTTTAAGTTCATAAATTATTATTTCACTAAACTATGTTTTCATTTGTAGAGTATTGCTGCCATGCCAGTACTATTTTATTTAGTAATGAAACTATTAAAATACTTATTTATCATGCAAAACACATCTTAGATTTTGTTGAAATAGTCATTAAATTATGGCTCATCAGACTTAATTTTAAAGTCCATTAGATAAGACCAGTGGGCTACTCTATCCATGTACTAACTTCACCAGCACAGGTACTGTTCTGGCATTTGTAGAAGTGCCACTTGCTGCTCTTATTCTGAGTCCTAGAAAGTACTATATAGTATCCTATGAGTTAAAAATACTTTATTTTGATTTTCTGCCTTGTTCACCATTGCTACTGTTGTTGATTTATTATCTAATTTACTTTCATTATTGGCCTATTGGCTGTGGGGAGGAATTTCAGAAAGGGGAGGCATAGAATGTATATGTACATTATACAGGCATGAAAATCAGTGATGGGTCAAAGGTGAAGGCATCTTGCTTATCTGCGCAACAGTATGGTGGTGGTAGTTCTTGTGTAGTCAAGACACTGATGATAGAAACCCTGAGATGCTTCAGTCTCCTAAAGAGTAGCAGAATGAGTTCAGATGCTTCTATTCTGCTCAAATATCACTTGTGTGAACCAAAAACTAGAAGTAGAAGTACCAGAAATCCATCTTGATCCCCATGTGACTGGGTGTCTGATTGCATTTTCTGCAGGCATTATTACAGATGTGTGACTGCCAAAATACCTAACGAACTGGAATAGCCTGAGCAGTAACTAATAAGAGGGGTTTAGAACTGTCCTAGAGGCATACCGAGGAATGTCCACCTTGTCTTGAACTTGGTGAAGAAGGAGGTGGCTGGAGTGGGTCCTAAAGAGGCTCTACCACATCCTGCCACGCTCAGAGCAGAAAGGAGAAAAACTGTTGATGGAAAGTTAATATTGCAACGAGAGTCTTAATCTCTTCAGCTGCTGACAAAGTTGCTTTTAGTTTTCCCATTACTTCCTAGTGCAGTTCAATTTCTTACTTAATCTCTTTAGGAAAAGAGAAGCAGGGATGAGAGGGAGAAAAAGAATTTGAGAATACTAGTAGTTATCCTACTCTAAAAAAGTGCAACTGAGACAAGGAACATATATCCCAGCAGAACATTTTAAATTATTCAGCAGTGAAGAAGACCATATAAGCAATCCCATATTTTGTAACTGGCAAATTGCAGAAACTAAAGAGCATGCATCTGTGTATTTCTTCTATTCAAATAAATGGCTTGGGTGGCAAACATTTGCTCTTTCCCAGCTGTCTGTGTTCTGTAACCTTTGCTATCTTTATAGTCAAATCCATGTCTCTAGCTGCCACTCTGCCTAGAAGCACTGTTGTGAATATGTGCACTATTGCACTCAAGGGAAGACGATTGCAAGGAAATTCTGATAATTTTGGTTAAGTAGCTAATTATAATAACTTAAAAATATTCTGACAGTGAATTTACTTAATTTAAACATTTAAAAATAGCATCAAAGCAATATATGAATGTAGAAAAAAACAATATTGAAAGATGGGAAGAAAAATTTCCTTTCCTTTATCTTCTAATGCTAGTCACTTTTCTGACAAAATAAAATAAAACAAAACAAAATGAAAAGGGATTGAGAGTTTCCTGTTTATTTTTCCAGTATAAGAAAGAAAGAATGGAAAGAAGGAAGCAGGAAGGAAGGGAGGGAGGGCGGGAAAGAGAAAGTAGGAAGGAAGAAAGAAAAATGTCCTCAGTGAGATACGGTGATTCTGTATGTTACTCCTTTGCTCCATTTTCTCTGTGGCGGTGAATTTATTTAATTAAACACTTGAAAATAGCATCAAATCAATATACAAATGTGAGGAAAAACCAAACAATTAAATCTCTTTCTTTATCAATGCACTTAAATAAATTTTCAATACTATGACATGTTTCAAATTTATAGAAAATTATAAAGTTTGATACAATGCTCATTGTGCCCATACAGCTCCTTATAGATTAAAATTGCAAAAAATTTTGCCCTATTTGCTTATTCTATCCTTCAAATATCTGTCTTTTTTTGGTTGAATTATTTCAAAATAAACTATTGATATCATGGTACTTTATTCGTAACTACAGTAGCAAATTTTACTGCAGTAGCAAATTTTAAGAACATAGTCCTGTGTAGCCATTTTTTTAATCTAATGAAAGCAACAATAATTGTCAAATATAATCTAATATCTAGTTATAGGTAAGACATTGCCAAGTATTGATTACTTTGGGAACTTGGCTCACATCTTGAATTCGGATGTCAAATCTTTTAAATCTCTAATAATCTACAATAATGCTTCCCTCTACAGTTTTAAAAATTACATTTACATTCTAAAGAAATCAAATTTGTTTGACTGTTTCCTCAGGATGTTATTTAACTTGATCCTCTACCTCATATTCTATACAATCAAACAATATTCTTACTTTTAATGAATTGGATTCAGTGTGTTTTATGTATCTAATCTCATTTAGTCCTTATAAAAACTTAGAGTTGTTAGTAATGCTTGTACATATATTTTACTGACAAGAAATGGAGGTTAGAGGATAACTCAATCTCTAGGGTACATTGTGTGTTTTTTTTTCTTATCCTTTACATGTCTCATATATAGTTTTTTCTAGCACTATAACACTGAGTTGGAGAATACTTACTTTCAAATATGAAAAAAAGACAAGAGAGGCCAGTTTGTGTGATGTGCCAAGTTATGTAATTATTTAGTACATAATTTCCAATTTAAGTGAAAAGAACTTAAGGAACCAGTAACACCTGCAAGGTCAACTGGCTTCTAGATATGTACTGTATTTGGAAACCTACCAAGATATAGAACAGTATTTACAAAGTATGTCACGCAAGACAATTTTAGGTCCATGCACAGTTTTTATTTTCACATTTATTTTATGTATCTTACATAAAATGTAACTAATACAATAGTCTGATACTACTCTTTAGTTTGACGTTCACTTAAAAATGCTTTAAGGTTAATTTAAAGTAGAACATTAAGAGAATAATGATACAGAGGAGATATAGGTGGGGCAAAAAAAAAATCATGACAGAAGGGAAGGAGTCCCTAGAGGAGCTGTCTTTTAGCTAAAGCTCATGTTAACATAATTCATGCATGAAACAAATGTGAGTATACATTTTTAAATTCATGATGAGAAATAAGAGCAGTTGTGTGTATTGGCACTCTCATCTATGTGATGAGTAAATTATCTGTCTGTAGGCAGATCTTGAAATTCAACCATGGAAATTTATTTTAATGATTCTAAGGTTTAATAACTTCATGCCAAGTATTTGTAGTTCACCCATCTTCAAAATAGCACTGGCTTTGCCAATCAATGGAAGCCTTACACTGAAGCTCCTCTGCCCAAACTTTCCTACCTCTTAAATTTTACAAGACGACAGGTTCTCTCTTCTGTTGGCTAGTCATGCTCACACTGAATAAAAGTCATCTCTGAAAAGACACTTTTTCAAGAATTACTACTGTACCTATCTCTGCCACAACTCCTCATTTGTTCGATATACAATATAGCTCAGAAAAGTAATTTTCACTTCTCTTATGTCTAATTTACGCTAGGTTGCAAGTACTAACAGTCATTATTCATGCCTTCAGCATAAATTTCTGGTTTTTTGGTCCTCTTACTTCATGTATTTTCTTCTATACTGCTTAGCATTATGCAAGCCATTTACTCAGAACAAACAAAATTTTGCATGCTAAGGAATCTGAAACCTATAAAATGTCCCATCCGACAGATTAGTACCTTATTCCTTTGGACATCTTTATAATAAGTAAAACATAGGCCTTTATTGTCTGTAGTTAGTATAATGAAGATGGAAGCAGGGTAACTTGCAACCAAAATCCCATAAAGTTTATATAGTTTATCCTTGTCCTCCATTTTTTGGTTACATTTACATAGTTCGGTGATCAAATTAGAGATATAAGATGATTTTGAGTGATTTTTACAACTGTTTTTACTTGATCATGGATCTATACCAGCCAGTTTGTTCTTTTATTTGCAGTATTCTGGATACATCCTGCTGGTGGCTGTGAATCAAGATGAAACAGAGAGGTCAAGTGTGACCGTTTTCAAAGTTTGTATCTTCAAAGACCAGCCACGAATCCACCTACATTTAAGGTAGAGGTCAGAGAAAAGAGTTTTTGATTATGTAGTACTATAAGCCAAGTTTCTATATCAGGGGACTAGTTGTTGAAGCAACTGTCTCAACACTGTCCCCCAAAAGTTTACTCTCCCAGACTCAAATGGAGTAAAAGTAAAAGCAATATGTGTATTGACACAGAAACTCCACAAAGTAGTTTCAGCTTATTATTTTCAATTCACAACAGGATACCAAGACAGAAAATTCATTTGAGGTCAAAAACACAGCACACACTGTTAACAGGATGAAAAGCCAAACTACAAACTGGAAGAAGTAGGTACAAGATGTGTGTATGATAAAGGACTGTTCACCAGAATATGTAAAGAACTCTCGAATCTCAATAATAAGGAAACGGTCATTGCAATTTTGAAACAGTCCAAAAAAAACCAAAAACCAAAGAACAAAAAACAAAACAACCCAGACACTTCACTGAAGAATAGGTACAGATGGAAAATAAACACATGGAAGATTATTCAAAATTATCACTCATTAGATTAATGCATACTCATAGCATTGAGCTACCACCACACACCTATTAGAATGTCTCAAATGTAAAACTATAACACTTTCAAATACGAGCAAGGAGATACAGCAAGTAGAATTTCCATGTGTGGTTGGTAGGAATTAAAAATGATACTGCCACATCAGAAAATGGTTTGGTAGTTGGTTTAGAAAATTATGCATATGCTTTTGCTATGACCTCGCCATTTCATTCCTATGTATTTACTCAAGGGAGATGAGGGCACAAGTCCACACAAAACTTGTCCACGAGTGTTCATCTTCACAACTGCCAAAAGTTAAAATAAATTAACATGCCACCCAGTGATGAACAGACACAAATTGTGGGACATTCATGTGGTGGTACACTAACCAGCAATAAAAGAAATAAAGTATTACCTGCTATGATGTGGACAAATCCAAAATGCATGTTGTTAGAAGAAAGAAGTCAGAGTCAAAAGGCTCCATTACTGTTTAGATTCCATCTGTCTGCCATTGTAGAAGAGGCAGGATGATAGGGACAGACATCAGTTACTAGATGATTGGAGGAGACGATGGCGAATAGGAGAGAGGAATGGCAATAAAGGAGTATGAACGAACTTGCAGTCATGAAACATTCTGCATCTTCATTGTGGTGGGGAATACCGAGCTGTGCAATCTTGCTAACATGTACAGAATGATTTTCTTTTTAAAAGCAAGCATTACCAAATATGAGTTCTACCTTTAAAAAAAAACCTGACACACTCATCACAGAAGGATATTGCACATTGTTGAGACCTGAGTCCCACTGGAGCTAAAGTGTAGTTAAACCAACAGAATCCAGATGCTGTATACTGTGTCAGTCATTGGATATAAAATGATGAGGAAAAATAGACATATTCCTGGCCGTTAGGGGAATTATCTAGTGGAGATATTAATAAAACCACAGTGAAATCACATACTGTAACTGTTGGTTTATATTTTGAAGAAAATGTTCTATGAGTAAAGTGTTCTGTGATCAAGTAAGTCTGGGAAACTTTGTACACAGTATCTGTTCCTTTCCACTTCCCAGTCTAACTCATTAAATACCAAAATATCCTAATAATGTGATAGTGACATATTTATAAGTACATTAACATGTTGTGGACCCTAAGAGTGTCCACAGGGATTAAACACACCCATAATTCAATATTTACTAAATGTATCCAGTTGTTAAATAATTGGCATTTTAGAATCTCATAGAATACTATATGTAAGGAGATATAGGTATATATAACAATTTCCTGATTTTTCATTTATTTTAGTTTCTTCACTAATTTGATATTAACACAAAGAAGGCAGGTCAAAGCCATGAAGAAGAAAATAATACAGGTTTATTTAATATTTACCTGGTTTTTGAATAAGAGAATGAATCATGAATGTAAGTGAAAATGTTTTTCTGCCAATATGGCAATATTATCAGCCTCAAACTATATTATTGAGACACCAACATTCTTGGCATAGAATTATAAAGTGAAATCTTGATTTTTACTGAAGAGGTGATACATTGCAGTATGGTGCCAATGAATACGTATATGGAGCACAAAGGGGAATGAACAGAACACACATACTCAATGGAGGGCAACCAAAAGAGCTATGTGGACTTGGTTTAGAAGTAGAACTGGCATTATGTATTATTTATAAATTTACTAATTAAAATTTGAAAATCTTGATATGATTAGGGCGTACTGTCACTTTAACAACAGCAAAAAAGGAAATGATAGCATTTACTAAAAAATATTTTTTATTCTGCTCATGGCCAACTTTAAGTTTCTTTTCAAATCTTCTTTTCTTTTTCTCTAACCCCTTTATTGTGGTTTCAGTTGAGCTGAAAATTGTTCCCTTCAAAGTGAAATTGTTTTGGAGTTTTCAGCAAATATTGCCATGGTTTAGATTTTGAAATTCCTGATGTGAAAAAAACATCAAAAACTATATGTATAGAAAGGAGCATAGACATTGTTTTTTTCTGTCATCTAGAGTGGTTTCTAATATATATGACTTGGTTTCAAGCAGAAAACAAGCATCAAAAAGATCTCTACATGCATTGATTTCTGTAGTTTGTCTTAATTTGCCACACCCAGAGGTACTTTTGAAGTCAGTTGACAATCACTGCAGAAATTAAATGAGAATAGCAAATACAAGTCAGTTTCAAAAGATTAAAAAGAAAAAAATGTAATTACAAGAAAGTTGCAGAAAACTATAGTTTGGAATAAACTATGCTGTATAGTTAATTCTAACACTACATTCCTTTGACAATAGTTGGTTATTAGTGAATTTTTCCATCTGGATGTAAAAATACAAGTAAGGTTGTGGGTTGCTTGATTTAATGTCTAATATCCAATTTCTCCCATTGATATTTAGACTTTTTATATTTTTATCTTATTGATGAAATAATAATGCTATAGGAGCACAGTTACATTTTGCACTAGTCATTAAATACAGATGTTTGGTAAAGGCAAATGTTTTAGCCTATTATATAATATTTAAAAGCATTTCAAATAAAGAATAAGGAGATTACAAATGGATTGAAGTAGTGAAGGTCAGAATGAGGATGGCTAGGTTAGAATTGCCTCAAAGGTTATCCATCTATTTTTATTTCTATGACATTTTTGGCCTTTAAAAAATTAGAACAGTACATGACTTGAGTCTTAAATTATTTGAAAGAAAAAGATGGAAGCATTCATACTTTTCTATTTCACTTGCACTTTAGTCTGTAGACCTCCAGAATTTTTCTGGAGCTCAAGGTACATCTGTGACAAATCATTTGTAGAAGACAAAATAATGTATATTACTCCTGATTCACACATTAAACTTATTCTCCTATTAGGCTTACCCCACTTTATGGAATAAAACTTGACTCAGGGGAATAATAAATACTTTAAGCTGATAGAAAATCACTAGCTTGTTGATCAGTTGGAATTGACCAATCTTTAGACAGCTATTCAGTAATCTTTTAGATAAAATAGGTAATTATATGTTGTTTCCTACTAATAAGTACTACATGTTTCTCATAGACATTTCACATACAATGTAATGCAAATAGCACACTAAAGCAAATGGAACTTTACAAAAATGAACAAATAAACTTACAGAATGAGAAAAATACATCCCACCTCCCTTTCCAACATTTCAAAACAAAGAGCTAATCTCATTTATTTAAATCCATGCTTGAAAAGCAAGGAGACAGCATAATATAGTAGATATAAATTTAAGTTTTGAGATTAGATAGACTTGGAGCCAAATTCTCATTTATGTTTGCTAGATATTTGACCTTGAGCAAGGTACTTAAACTCAGGTTTTTCACAAATAAAATGATTATGTCTTTACCACAAAAAATTCTTAGCATGGAGTTGACATGTACCATCAGCAAATTCTTTTTACTTTTGTTTTACTTGTTCTATGCATGTATAAAAATGTCACAGTTAATGTGTACTGACCAAAATGAAGATTAAATATATATCAAAAAATCAGAAGAACAAAAAAGGAAGCACATTAAGGACAGTTGAAGATCTAATTCTTACCTGTGATTGATGTCAATATATATGTGAATGGGAAAGTAATACTCTTTTGGAACAAAGATTAGAATTTAGTTACTGTCATTCTGGACCACCTAGAAGAGACAACTTAGTGGGAAGTGTGTAGCTATGCTCCATCTTACATTATTCTATCCATTTCAGCATCTTTATTCAAGGCCTCATTGCCCCTTGAAAACCCTCTTGCTGTTGTAGACTCTACAATTTTGTTTGGACAGCCATTCTTATTTGGAATATCCTTAGCCCACTGTCTCCCCTGCATGCTTCCTTTTAAAACTGAGCTGTAATGAGTTTTCTCCTTGAGGTTGTTTTAATACCTCTGAAAAGTAACCATTTTTACTTCATGGCATTCTAGGAGGAGTTAATAGCCAATGTCATGGTTAAAAGATTGTTGGGTGTTATAGTAACTTGTCTGCATGTCTTATATTCTCTAAAATGTTATGATTTAGTACAATGACATCACTTATCCCCATTTCAGCTATTACACAGCAAAGTTGGCATTCAACAGTTTATGCTCAATTAAGCAGGTATGACTCGTATTTTTATAGCAAATAGGTATGAATTTTTCAGTGGAAACAATGCTAACTATATTAAAAATATACTTGGGGAGAATCAAAACATATAATCTTGATTATTTCATCTTGAGTCTATGATTAATTTTGTAATCTGTTGGTTTTTTTTAATATGATGAGTGATAAATTACCTTGCTTGTTTCAAGTGAATATTGATTGCTGTGGGTTCTAATAATTCACATTTTAGCACATCACACCTTTAACAAAATGTTTTTGTATATTATGATGCTGAATACATTTAACAAAGAAAATATTTCTCAAATTCATTGAATCAAAATTATTCATTTTCCACAGATCTCAGAATGCACAAATATGTGCATGTTGAACTGATATGTGCAATGTAATAAATCCTAAAGGGTGGTCCACATTAAGCTACTTTTGGCTACCAAAAGTCATAGAAGATTAAAATCAAAATAGCTTAAACTCCAATAATACACTGCAGATAATGAAGTTTGTTCTGTAAGTGTGGTGAATTAAAGGATTCAAAAGTGAATCACATGCCAAATATCACATATTAACTCAAAGAATAGCTTCTGCCTTTACACCCGGGTCACAGTGGCTGTAAAATGGCTTACATATCTTCCAGTTTCACTAGCCCACATAACCTCTCATTCAGAAATGTGTTTTGCTCACACATCTTTTTATCAGTGGACAATCTTTCTCAAGATTTCCTAACAGACTTTCCATGGGTCTTTGGCCACGGTTGGTTCACATGACTTTCCTAAGCCAACCCCTGGTAGAAGGGGTGAAATGATCAGCAAGGGCTGACAGTTCAAGTTCCAAATCTGTGGAGCTGGGGGCGACTTGTCTTTCCCGACAACAGGGACACAAGGAGGAGACGACCCGCACAATATAGAACCACTGCTGAGAAGAAAGAAATATGGATTTGAGCAGGTAACAACCACATGATATATGTTTATTTATCTATCTGCTTATGTATATGCTACTAAAGACTTAGAGCTAAAGTAGTATGTTTTGCCTTCATAGTTTAATTACTATAACCAAAGCCTCTTGAATTTTATTTGATTTAAAAACAAA